>PYXC01001354.1:985000-1047500 GCA_015244755.2 Tenualosa ilisha
CGAGTGTGAGACGTTCACGGATGAGGACACAGGCGCGCTCGCTCCCCCTGAGCTGCATGAGGACGTGGAGACGGACAGCGGCATCGAGAACACACTCACCGAGGGAGACGACCTCCGCAACAGGTGTGGTGTGTGTGTGTGTGTGTGTGTGTGTGTGTGTGTGTGTATGTGTGTGTATGTTTTGGAAAAACCTATGTAAACACTCATAAGACTGACCACAGTTTCCACAGAACAGTTCTGTAATAAACCTCTGAAACACAAACACACATTCACAAACACAGACACACTGTTTCAATCTGCGTTGACCTTGACTTCACAGGGTGTGCACGTACACACACACACACACACACACACACACACACACACACACACTCAGAAATGTTCACTTGTGCTAGATGATAGAAAGTGAGTTTCCTGCTTTTTTTCTCTTCAAGTAGTGGGAGGTGTGTGATTAAATGTGTGAAACTTGTCTGAATATTGTTAAGGTAATGTGGATTTTTGAAGCACATTCTTGTTGTGTGTGTGTGTGTGTGTGTGGTGTGTGTGCGGCATGTTTTCGTTGTGATATTAAACTAGTTGTTTATACAAATTACTTTTTTGGGGGGCACCATTATTTCCTGTGGTGTGTGTGTATGTACGCACGCTGACTCTAGCCTCGGATGAGCTTATATCTTGTCCTTTTAGTCAGTAATGTGTGTGTGCATCCTGTGTGTGTGGTGTGTGTGTGTGTGTGTGTGTGTATCTGCTGACTGGGCTCTGTTAGGGTTTCCCGTGTTAAGCTCTTCTTTCAATAGCAGGAAATGTGCCATTCACTCTTTCTCTCTCTCTCCTCTCTTCTCTTTGGAATGCCTCCACTACCACATCTTTCACATCCTATTTTTTAGCTCTTTCTGTCTCTGTCACTATCACTCCATCACGGCCTGTCTCAGGTCTCGGCTCTTTTTTGATTTGTCACTTGTGTTTTGACTTGTCAGCATTGGGGCCTCTATCCTTTTATTGGGGACACATCAGCTTTGCCATGTTAGTATGTGTGTGTGTGTGTGTGTATGCGTGTGTTGTTGTTGTTTGCGTGGCAGGTGTGTGTTCGTGTGTGTGAGGTTGCACATATGTGTTCTTCGTAAAACCGCTTTGGGTTAGTTTTCTGGAGTTTGTGTTTGTGTGTCTGTGCAGTTGTGTGTGTTTTCCATGAGCTCATGAGTCAGGTCTGAGCTACAAAGGGCTTACAGTCCTTTCGCCATGTCTCACACACTCACAAATGCACAAGACGGAAATGCACCTGGATTAGTAATATGTAAGTCCACAATAACTCTGGTGTTTATAAGGATTATCCCTGTTTTTACTCTGTCTATAAGACAGAAACACACACACACACACACACACACACACACACACACACACACACACACACACACACAGGCACACACATACACAGGCACACCAGTATCTTTGTATTTGTCCACCACCCTTAAAAAGAAAACAGGTTTCAGACATCATAGCAATATATATAGAAGCCATCCACTCCTCCCACAGAAGCTGGATATGAGGAGGCAGAATGGGGAGAGTGTCTGCAGATCTGTTGCAGCTTCGAGCCCCACTCTGCCTGACCCTATCGAAGTGCCCTTGAGCAAGATACGGAACCCCAAATTGCTCCCGGTGGCAGATTGGCACCTTGCATCCTCTTGCAGCCTCTGCCACTGGTGTGTGAATGCATGTGTGTGAATGGGTGAATGTGAGGCGCACACTGTAAAGCGCTTTGAGTACTCGTCCATTTACCATTTATCTTAGGACACTACCTCTAACACCTGCGCCACCACCGCCCCATAAAGCCTGAGCGAGTGCTTATGTGGTTCCCAGGAATGGGAGAAACAAATCATCAGGAAGTACCATGACGTGAGGTAGCCAATGATGGCTAATTACCTGCTTTATTACCACAGGGATGCTAAAGCTGCATTCATCAGATCATGTTTTTCCTGATTGTCTTTTTACTTGATTTTTCACTGAGCTTTAAATTATTTTTAATTATCTTGGATTAGATAAATTGGCAAAAATGATTAAACTATGTATTATGTAATTAAGTTTTTCAGTTCCTAATATAGTTTGTCAGTTTGGAAAAGTGTGTGTGTTTGTTGGGAGTGGAGAGCAGGTTTGCCTTGTCTAAGCCTCCGATTCAGAAACTGTGTTATGTGCTCAAGTGGCCGTTATATACGCACACACACACACACACACACACACATTAACACACTCTACCTTCATGCTGTTGCTGGGGATTAGTCATTAAACAGATTTACCCTCCTATATGCCTGTACACACTCACACAAGTGCATGCACACACACACACATGCACACACACACACACACACACTCTTCTGGGTGGGACTGGGTCACCCTGCTGATCCTTAAATCTGATTAACTCTCCGCCACTCAGAGACGAGCTCCAAAACGTCCACTTACACGCTCACACACACACATACGCTCACACACACACACATACGCTCACACGTACGGCCAGCATACCACGGCCAGACAGACGTCGGGAGCACACGTCGCTTTTGCCCCAGTTTCAGACGGCCCCTGGTTAGCATGCCACAGGAGCACTTGTAGTGGTGCTCTTGTGCATCAGTTGCTTTGCAGCGCTTGAAGGAGAGGAAAGTGTACACTCAGCTACTGGGCCTCCCCAGAGGAAAGAAAGAGAGCATCAGGATGCGCTCACTGTGTTCACCAACGTTTCACCTGGGCCACGGGTAAGACACACGGACCAGCTGTTGTAGGAGTACTTCTCAATGGCTAAAAGTCAGAAATGATTTTGTGTGTGTGTGTGTGTATGAAAGAGAGAGAATATGTGTAAGTTGGGAAGTGTATGGAAGTTAATTCCTGTTGTTGGTGGAGAAGCGGGTGCAGTGTTGCCATCTGAATGTTGTTCCATGACTTTGTGTGTGTGTATGGATGTGTGAGAAACTTCTTTGAAGGTTATCTATGAATGTTTTTTTTTCTCTGAATAGTGTGTTACTTTTCTGAAATGTCTTTTCACAATGTTCTTGATGTTTTACATCAGTCTGGGTATGTGTGTGTGTGTGTGTGTGTGAGTGTGAGTGTGCGCGTGCGTGTGAGTGTGGTGCGCCTACCTGTGTGTGTGCGCGTGTTTGTTCATGCTGACTCCGGGGTCTCAAATGTCCTTGTGGTTTGTCAGGAAACTGGTTCAGATGATTGGCTAATCAGATGGCAGAAATCAGCCTTTCTGTGGAAGGAGTGTTTCCTAGATAAGAGACGCCACACAGGCGGGTTATTCTGTCTCTTCACATTGTAGTGGAGGGAGGGAGTGAGGGAGGGAGTGAGGGAGGACAGAGAGAGCAAATGGTCAGAAACATGAGCGCACCGGCCCACTTTTCACATCATTGCCATGGAAACACTAGTGGCCCCGTTACTATAGGGTTGGACTGTGTGTGTGTGTGTGTGTGTGTGTGTGTGTGTGTGTGTGTGTGTGTGTGTGTGTGTGTGTGTGTGTATCAGCATCTGGTGTGTGTGTGTGTCACTGTGGAATACCAAAGTGTCCTTATCTGCTAAACAGCACATGTTTGCTCTTGTTGCCAGGGAGACGACGAGATTAAGGTGAATTAGCAGACTATCATCCAGACTGGATATAATCTCAAAACTCGACACACACACACACACACAGATGGACACAGAATGATGTCTAAATACACTTGTACCGTAGTGTTCTGACAGTAGTAGTTGACAGTAAGAACTAGAGTAGGTCTCCAGGATGTTTGAGCCCTGGGTGTTGACAGGTGAAGTAAATGCAGGTAGTAAACAGACTATAAACACCAGGGCAGCACTAAGAATAGCACTTCAAGAATAGCTCTGTAAATAATGTTGGATTTTCATGGCTCCTCAGGGCACAAATAGAGCGTTCCCATTAGGTAAACATGCTTACATAGGCTCAGGCACATATGAGGTTATGTGAGTGGTTGTGTGTGTGTGTGTGTGTTGCGTGTTTAGTATTATGTGTTCAGATGGGGCCTTGCTGTTGGGAAATTTGTAAAAATTGTATCTGATCTGAAGGCAGCTGCTGAATCCCAGTGGGGCTGCTGCTACACACACACACACACACACACAACCCCAGACACACAAAGACACTACTGTGTTGACACACTTGTGTACAGAACCACACTGAAAGTTCAACTTTGACCCCTTTCCTGATTTGGGAATGTGAAAAAAAGCCACCAGCAGATCTGAATGTAGCACTTCTGGACCTCTGAATACCATTAACTTTAATGTCTTCTTGATTGGGTTTGGATATGAGCAGCGTATTCTAGATTATGGTCAGTCATGGCCAGGTCTGATGACTGACGGTACTGATTTATTTCAGTTGGCACTGAGAAGTCACTTCATAACCCTCCCTCCCATGTGAAGCCATAAAGCTGTGTGATGTCTCGCCATGACCGCACTTTTACAGGCTCCTCACCCTGAGAGGTTCTGTCTGTCAGAATTGCTTTACTGGGCACATTTCAGGCCCAATCAGCAAAATTTCCCATCAGCTGGTCAAGTGTGTGTGTGTGGGTGTGTGTGTGATTCAGCACTTCCAGGAGAGTTTTAAATGCACTGTTATCTCTGCTAGTAACGTGATTAGGAAGGCAATAGGTATCGGGAGAAAACATGTTGTCCTGGGATCTTTGTGTGTGTGTGTGTGTGTGTGTGTGTGTGCCATGACCTCTTGAAGTCAGAGTACAGAGTGTTATGCCGATGCCAGTCATGTGTCTTGGATTACGCCTCTGCTGTCCAGGCACATATGGGTGTCTGAACTCACAGTGCATAGATCTTGCCAAACAGACTTCAGGGTTAGTGTTATGTGCTGTCAAAGGGACCACGACTGAGTTGGTGTATTTGTGTTCCAGTCTATAAAATGGTTTTTATCATGATCACCAATGTGAGAGAGAGTTATAATATAATATATTATAAAATATAAGAAAATAAAATATAATACTAAAATCTTGGGATTCCAAAGAAATTCCAGTGTTTGAAGTTGTTTGAAGTTGTTTTCCTTTAAGCTCTGTGACATCATTGACTGTTACTATAGCAGCAGTAAGAATGCTTAAAAAGATGTAATTAATGGTGCACACATTACTAGTACCTAACTGCTGGAGAAGTTAGACTATTTGTGAAATTACTTATATTTTTTAAATTTGTTTTATTTTATTTTGACCTAATCTTCTGTCATTACCAATGTACAGTAACACTTTTATTTTTGTAGTGAAGATGCGGTAAATAGCCCCACAAGTGTGGAGGCAAATTGTATCAGCTTGGAGTTTGCTAACATTTGCTCCTCCAACTTCAGGTTCTCTCTGGGGGCAGATCTCCATGGCCACGCCCTGTCAGCCGTGATTGGCGGGGAGGAGGAGCACTTTGAAGACTTCGGGGAGAGCAACACCTCCGACCTCCTGCTAGCCAATCATGAGGAGGGGAGAGCAGGTCCTGAGGGGGCAGGTGACCCCGAGCCACACTCTCACCCTGGCAGCCCCAACCGCTGCTCTGTTCCAGTCCTGTCACCCAGGTACAGAGATTGCACAACACACACACACACACACACACACACACACACACACACACACACACCATACTTTGAGGATGCACACAGATGGCTGGACAGATGCTTCTGCAGAGTGTACTCTCAGCTGGCCCTGAACTGGGCACGCCCTGGACTGGCAGTGTGTATTTATAAGACTGGTTGTTTGTGTATTTGGTTGTGTGTGTGTGTTTGTATGTGTGTATGTAAAAGGAAGAAAGAGAAAGAGAGAGAGAGAGCGAGAGAGAAAGCTGTGTATACGTCTTCACTCCCCCTCTCCAACACAGTCCAACAATCCTGCTTTTATCTTTTCACTATCTCTGCTTTGCCTTATGAGCCGGTTAATATTTATTTTGTCTCTGTTCAGCCTCATTTAACACACACACACACAAACACACACACACACACACACACTCCTGTGTTTTGTTCAGCCTGACTGTCCTTCATGCTGTGTTAAAGAGAGATGGAGAGGCCTGACACAGCAAATCACTCGTTTTCACTGGCAGGCATAGCCTCCCTCCATCTCTCTCTTTTAAACACACACACACACACATACACACACACACACACACACACACACACACACACACACACACACACACGTATAGATGCACACATCGACCCACATGCATAATGAAAATGTTATGCAATAGATTGTCCCAAGACTTGGCATGCAGTCAGTGCCAAGTACTCTTAATTTATAACGATCCAGGAGTTGAACTAAGGAGAACACAAAGTTCATCCCCTGAAAATACAAACACACACATACACACACACACACACATACACTCACTCACACACACACACACATACACAGAGAGAGAGAGAGTAGTGTCTTAGTGTGTCAGCAGTACTGTGTTATAACCTAAGTTATTGTGCAATCACCTGCTTGAAACATATACACACACACACACACAGTAGTCTATCACCTCTTCAGTCTGCACTATGTTTCTAAACGCATCTTTAACCTTTCAACTTTCACCTTTGACCTTTTTCCCCAAATCTGCCACTCCTGCATGTCTACCAGTGTAATGATTTATTCCTCACTTACTTTCTGTCCTTCTTTTTCTCTGTGATGGAACACAAACGCACCTTTAAATGTCTGCCCTCTCTTTTTCCCCTCCTCCTTGGTCTCAATGGTTCCCTCCATCATCTTCTCCTTCTCCATGCACCCCTCCTTCTCCCCTCTCTCGCTCTGTCTCACCCCCCCCCCTCCCTCACTGCTCCCCTGTGTCCCCCGGCACGTGGCGTGTGTTTGGGCGCTGGCGTGGCCTCAGTGGGGGCGACGTGCCGGCCAGCCTGCAGGCGCTGCTGCAGTCGGAGGCGCTGGACTTCTTCTGTAGCCACTGCCACAAGCAGATCAGCAGGCTGGAGGACCTCTCCACCCGCCTGCACCTGCTGGAGATGAATAGGTAACACACACGCAGGCCGGCCAGTGTGTGTGTGTGTGTGTGTGTGTGTGTGTGTGTGTGTGTGTGTGGATGGGGATGGGTGGGGGATTGGTGTAGTGTTGTTTTGTGTTGTGCTGTGCTGTGCTGTGCTGTGGTGCAGTGTAGTAGTGTGTTGGTGTGGATGGTGGTGCTATCACACACAGCGCCTTATAAGTGCTCAACATGTACACACTGGAGCATGTCAGAACCTGTGTGAGTGAACTGTTGTGTGTAGCATACTGTGTCAGTAGAGTGACTGACTGAAGTACACACTGTATGATACACTCTTAAAAAAGGGGTTCATCACATCATCTTGTCTCCATCGAAGAACCATTGAAGGTTCAATTGGGAACACTTTCCCAAGCAATAGGTTTTGCGAAAGTTGTTTGTGGAACCTCCTAACATTTGGGAAAAGACTGTTCAGAGCCAACTCCAGGTTTCTGAAGAGGTCTTAACTCTAAGGCTGTATTCAAAAGTGTTCCAATAGTGTTCTATGTAGAATCAGTCCTCAGGAAACAGACAGTGAGCATATAGAGTGCTTAAGCAAGTAGGGCCAGGGCTACACCAGGTGAGTGAAGAGTGAAGACTGATCTACTGGTTTTGAATGTGTGCAGCACTCTGATGTCTGGGCTAGTCAGTTTCACTGCTTCCAGTGGAAGGTCATTGTAGCGGCATACGCAGTGTTAATGGAATGCTGGAGATCCGCGCTAGTGGAGTCTCCCAGTGAGCACAGAGGAGGCACTGCAACATCTCACTTCACTGTGTTTATGTGGGATGAGAGTGCGAGATGAACAGAAGGACATTAAGATGATCTGTAAACTGGCAGAACACACACACACACACACACACACACACACACACAGACACACACACACACACACACTCACTAGTCATTAGTCATCATCTCTGAGCAATGGCCCTGTGCCCAGCCATGAGTCTCACACACACCAAGTGCCACCTGTGTACCAGACGGGCTCTGTGCCACCCTCACATTGGCGGCCCCCATGGAGGACTCACAGGGTCCCGCAGTGCATTATGGGTGATTTTGAAGGTCTGGGAGGAAGCAGCACAGAGGGCAGTCATGTCTGAAGTTGATTGGCAGTATAAGATGCCCAATGGCATTCATTTGAGAGTGATTTTGAAATAGTGTCCTGATTTCATCAATAACAGTCAACTGGGTAGGTTTTACAGGCCTCTCAGAGATGCCTTTGAAATACCTGGACAAACAGCAGGATTCTGCTTTGTGTCACATGGATAGGTTTGAGTGTGCTGTCTGTGTGTGTGTGTGCGTGTGGGTGTGTGTGCGTGGAATGCGTTTCTGCTTAGCTGAGATTGTGTGTTGCGGGGCAGGGAGCAGAGGACGTGGTCTGGGCCTCTCCTTCCTGTCCTCTCTTCCTTACCATCACTCTTCCTGACGACTCGTGTTGTTTTTTGTTTCTTTTTTTTTGTCTCGTCAGCTCCGGCAAGAGGCTGTCCAGCAAAAAAGCTGCGAGGTGAGACATTTCATTCATGGCACTGAGACCTCAGAAAAAATAGAAGGGAAAAAAAGGATAATGTTTTTAGAGAAGTCTGCTTCCTGTGTTTTTGCATGTAGATGGTGTGTGTAGGAGCGTGTGTGTGTGTATGTGTGTTGATGTGTTGTCCTCTGGTTGCCAGGCTACTGCAAAACAGTGCTCTGGGCCTGGAGGGGATGGGAGACCTGCGCCATGGCCTACTGGACCTCACAGACACTGACCTCACTGACAAGGTACCAGCAGCACCCTGCTGCTCCAGATACGCACACATGGAGACAGACAGAGACACAGAGAGAGTGTTGATGGTTTAGAAGACCAGAGTTTAGATGCTGTATGCAAAGTTAGCACCGTTGGTAGTGTTGAAAAAAGTGAATCGTAACATTCTAGCTAAATGCCAACTATAAAGAGGGAGATTTTTCACTACATGCTGCCTTGTAGTGCTTCCATATGAGTCTAGCGAGCAGGAAATGGTCTCAAACTTGACCAAAACAAACCTTGTGATGTCACACTAAATTTGCCCATCTGTTTGGCATTATTTGTGTGTGTATGTGTGTACTGGAGGCTGCCCAGCACAGCTCAAAGATCCCAGTGTGCCTGTGTCTTTGCCTCATGCATAACTTGTGTGTGTGTGTGTGTGTGTGTGTGTGTGTGTGTGTGTGTGTGTGTGTTTGTGTGTGTGTGTCAGGTGCTGCTGTTGGAGCGGCGTGTGTGTGAGCTGGAGCAGGACTCTGCGCTGAGCGAGGAGCAGCACAGCCGGCTGCGGCAGGAGAACCTGACGCTGGTGCACCGGGCCAACGCGCTGGAGGAGCAGCTCAAGGAGCAGGAGCTGCGCGCCGAGGACACGCTTAACACACACGCGCGCAAACACCGCGACACCATAGCCAAGCTGCAGCGCGAGAGGGACCTGGAGATCGAGAACCTCCAGGCCAGGTGTGTGCCAGCCTCTCTGTGTGTGTGCGTGTGTGTGTGTGTGTGTGTGTGTGTGTGTGTGTGTGTGTGTGTGTGTGTGTGTGTTTGTGTGTGTGTGTGGTTTTCAGGGCTTGGAGGCTTATGCCTTAGGCTTAGTCCGGTGTGTGTTTGTGTTTGTGTGTGTGTGCATGTGCACATGTGTGTGTGTGTATGTGTGTGTGTGAGTGAGAGAGAGACACAGAGAGAGATCATCATTAACTCTGGGCACAAGGCCTTTTGCAACAGTTTTTGCCAACCTGTTTGTAGTGTTATGTAGTTTAGTTATCTACTGCCACCCTGTGGTGAGAAAAACAACTGTAATTGTTTAACAATCTACTGCCACACTGTGGTGAGAAAAGAGATTGCAGCTTGTGCCAACCTGATTTAAAGTGTTTGCCTATCACATACAGTACGTCACCTGTGTTATGCCCCCTTATCTCTGGGTGTGCTGTCTCAGTGTGTGTGTGTGTGTGTGTGTGTGTGTTTGTTTTAACTCTCTGTGTACATTTGTTCCAGGTTGCATCAGCTGGATGAAGAGAACAGTGAGCTGAGATCATGTGTGCCCTGCCTGAGAGCAAACATCGAGAGACTGGAAGAGGTAACTTCCCTCTTTCTTAGACTTTTGATGGGTTTTCCTCAGATGCAGTCCAGATATGTGTATGTACGTCTAAGTGTGACTTTAACTAGTCATGTAACATGAAGGTTCAAAGGTCATAAATGACTAACACAGCAATTTGGCAACAATAACACTGTTAGATTACTTGAGTTAGCTTTATTGCTCGGATGTCGTCATTCTCTACTTTCGGACTGTATTAGCTTGTTATTTGATGGAGGATGGATGCTCTTGTTTGGTAGTCTCTTGAATATCCATTAATAATCCTGTTCTACTTTTCTCCCCCTCCCTCTCTCTCTCTCATAGGAGAAGCGTAAGCTTCAGGACGAGGTGGAGGACATGTCTGAGCGGCTGAACGAGGAGCTGGACTCTCGCAGGAAAATGGCAGACAAACTCAGCCACGAGCGCCATAGCAACCAGAAAGAGAAGGAGTGCATGCAGGAGGTGAGGAGTGAAAGGTCATGGACAGGGACAGGGGCAGGGGTCGCTTGACAGGAACTGTAGATGGTTATGGCTATGCCGTCACATTTGTGAGATAACTGCCTTGTCTTTATCTGATAATGATGTATATTTGTACCTTATAAATGGCTAGTTATCACTGCTTGCACCTGATAAAGAGTTTATTGTACATAGTATATTATATCCCTTCTTACACATTATCTCCCTTTGATCTTGTGTTAGTTTGTGTATGTGTGTGTTGTATGTGTGTGTGTAGGATATGATTAGTAATACTCATAGACTTTGTTTTTAATGTACTGACTTTAGTGTTAACTTGTGCTCTGTGTGTGTGTGTGTGTGTGTGTGTGTGTAGCTGATTGAGGACCTGCGTAAGCAACTGGAGCACCTGCAGCTCTTTAAGCTGGAGATGGAGGCCAAGAGGGGTCGCTCGCCCAGCGCCGGCCTGCAGGAGTACAACACACGCACACGAGAGCACGAACTGGAGCAGGAGATCCGCAGGCTCAAACAGGTAACGCACACACACACACACACACACACACACACACACACACACACACACACACACACACACTGCTTAGACATCTCACACAACATGGTTGCCAATCAGGTGTTTGGTCGACAGCACATTGACATTAGCACATTGACATTATTAACACACTTAGTAGTCTAATGAAAATGTACTATCACACACACCACAGGTTGGGTGAATTCAATAAAGTGTTTACTGGTTTAGAGCACACATACCCGAGTCTGGTTTGGAGATGTTGGCCTGTATCCCTCTGTGATCGATGTCTTCCTCCTGTCTGTCTAGGATAACCGCAGTCTGAAGGAGCAGAACGACGAGCTGAATGGGCAGATTATTAACCTCAGCATCCAGGGAGCCAAGAACCTGGTGACTGAGTCCTTCTCTGAGTCACTCGCCGCTGAGATCAACTCGGTGTCTCGCAGTGAGGTGAAAACACACACACACACACACACACAGGATGTTGCTTGTTTTCTATGTTGTTATGTTGTGCACATTGTTCAGTACATAGCACCTAATTGTGTGTGTGTGTGTGTGTTTGTATTTGTGTGTGTATGCACACACAGTTGATGGAGGCCATTCACAAGCAGAAGGAGATCAACTTCAGGCTACAGGATTACATTGACCGCATCATCGTCGCCATCATGGAGTCCAACCCTTCTATCCTGGAGGTCAAGTAGACCCCGCTGACAGCACTGTAGCATCCCCACCTGCTCAACACAGAGACAGTCAGAGCCAACTGGTTTCACTGGACGAGGAGGACACCCTTAAAGAGATTAAAACTGTGGAGATGGATGAACTCACACATTATCGCGCATATTACTGAAGACGAGTGTTAACTGTCAAAGCCATCACGCGTCTCTGTGTGTGTCTGTGTAGGGATGTGTGAGCTTCCTTGTTTGTATGTCTGTGTCTGTGTCTGTGTGAGTGTGTGTGTGTGTTTGTTTGTGAGAGAGAATGAATGCTGGTTCCTGTGACGTCCCTTTGTTTTGGGATGAGGGGCCTTAGTTTCCTCTCTCTCGCTCTGTATGTGTCTGTGTGTCTTGTGATTGTGCCTTGCATGGAAGTGCAATACATTCATATTGTTTTATTAACAGATAATCTCATGCCCCTCCCCCCTCCATCATACTACTGTAGCACTGGCTGCTATTTAGATTTTCCACTATAGTCCCTATGAAGCATTCAAGCAGTGTTGTGTGCGATTACAGTCCCACTCACACACAGTTGTCAGTGCTGAGAGTTCAAAAGTGTCCCATGCATAACCGCCTCGCACACCGTCAATTCTGTTTGCAGTGTTAATATTAATCACAGTTGAATCCATCAATCACGCCATTTCACCCACGTGAGGGACCTACTGAGGGAGAGGGAACAGAGAGGTCCTGAGGGTTGAGGTTGTGAGAATGCTTGTGTGCGTTTATTTGTTTGTTTGTTTGTTTGTCTTTGAAAAGGGGTCCTGGATGATTGACATCATCCCAAAGAGATCACTCATTGTTATGTCATGTTCATGCACTGGTCTTCTAATGTTTGTTTTGAAAATGTATTTATTTATTACAATGAAGCGGATTTCAAGGGATCAAGCTGATGGCTAGCCGACAAATGGAAACCAACAGCCCACCTAGCTGACCCACCCAGAAAACTGCTTCAGTGCTGTTGCTTTATGGGTAGTGTAGTCGCATTCCTGCTTAGTTCCGCTGAGTGAAAGGAAGTGAGGTCACTGACTGCATAGCCTGAGAGGGGAAAAAAACAAAAATACTGACGTGAAGAGATACGGACACATTAGAGGATGCGCCTCTCGTTTCATTCCATGACTCTGCTCCACGGAAAAAAATGTGAACAACTGGACGCTTATGTGTGTATATTTGGAAATGATGGAACGACACAATCGTGTCAGGAGAATTGCAGATGTTCATAGACAAGTGCACACAGAAGTATGTGTGTTGTGTCTGCGGAGTGGAAAGTGCACATCCCAACCGACAGGCTGTACGCATTCAGCCTGCCACCCCACCTCCGCCTGGCTCTCTTTGAAGATGACTTCCAAAGGCCTTGGTTCAAATGGACGTCTGCCTGTAAAGTTTGTTGTTTTCTAAATGCTGACAGTACTGTAATTAGTTTTTGTAGAGATGTGGAAAGGAACGAAAAGGTTTTTGGTTCATTCTGTCTTCCTTTGGGATGACTGCATTCCTGTGCGGCACATTCTCTACAGAACGCCGTACTTACGTCACATGCTTGTGGATAATGTGTAGATATGTACTCTTTGAACCATGTGGTTTGCCCCATTGAACCGCCAGTTTCAAAAGCCCTGGCTCTGCGTGCTCTGTGGGAATTTATTTCCATGTCTGTAGCAGGCAGGCAGGAGTAATGAGGAGGGAGTTTATCCCCAATTTGTCTGGCAATGCTATTGTTCACCGTCTCATACTTGAGATTGCTCTCGTCCTGACACCCTTTAGATCACTGGTTTTGCACTTCTGCACTCATTGGGCCTACCCCTTTCTCCCACCTAAATGGTTTAATCCTGAGCCCATGATTGGTTGGGCTGTGGAGGATGAGTCCATTGTGGCCTCAGGTTAGGGGGTCTTGCAGAGGACCACAGGGTTACACCTGATGCACTTTAATGAAGAAGAAGAAATTAAAAAAAAAAAAAAAGGAAGTCTTCAACAAGTCTGTTTCCATGGCAACCAAAGAGTGTGTGTTAAAGGCTCAAAGCCTGGTTCCTCACTCGGCTTTCTTGCTCTGACAAGAGTGTGTGTGTTTGTGTGTGCCTCCTACGCCCTATGTTGAGTCACGCTGAGTGTGCACACTCTCACACACTTCACATTCTGTTCAGTTATAAATATCTTGTGTAAATATGCGAATAAATGAACTGTTGATCTTTTGTGGACTCACACCTTAGCTTCCAAAGATGCAAGTACAGAGCTCACTACTGGAGAACTCAACCTGCCACTCACACCATATACACAAACAAATAAAAATCAAACAAAAACAAACAAACAGCTAATAAACAAATATAAACACATAATCCCATTGTAATGAAAGACTGAATTGTATAGTGAAGTTTATTACCATTGTGAAGGACATGTATAAAGGCTAAGATCAGTATTGTAGATGTAACACTTATTGTTCGGGGAATTATAGATTTTCAAGTAATTCTGTAAAGATGATATCCCAATAAAAATAGAGAGAAATAAATTAAAGTACATGGTGCATTGTTTTTATGCAACATATACCACTTTGTCTTTCATCAATGTGTCACTTAATACTGAGCAGAGGTGGACACCTGAGGAATGTACTGGACATAAGATGGATTATTGTTGAATGCTAACTGTTGAATGACATTATTGCCTATGTATGTACAGACATTGTTTCCTTAGAATTACACCTTTGACAAAAACAGCAAATTCTGCCTAGCTGGTGTGTTTTTTTTTCACTCGGTTGGCCGTTCTCAAGGTTTTCATCCACTGTACTTTCCCTCGGCCATAGAGACACTGTTCATTTTCCAGATTTTTTCCGGAAACATTTAACATTTGCGTATGCTGGATCGTTTTGTTTTGAAGTGTCTGTGTCCTTAAGTGCCCTCTAGCCCCATCCATAGTGGGGTGCAATCTTCATTTTCTGCACAAGATGCAGTTGTCATGGCAACAGAGGCGCCAGAATGTTGATTTGCAACATTAGAATATGAAAATTCCAGGATACTAACAAAACTGGCTCACTCCCTTGCGCACTAGACACTGATTTTAAAATGTCTTTTTTTTATACGGATACACACACTAATGGTAAGTACTTGGCACAGAACACAGAATAATGTCAAGAAGCCTATTCTGTTATTTACTATGACAAACCATACATAATGCATGATATTAACTGTATACTGTGCTGTCTCTACTGCATTGCTGCTGAGCTCACTCTAAAGAGTATTGTATGATGTTAGTAAAAGCCATTCTAAATCTACAGGTTATGCTCATCGGGTTAATTCTTGTGTAGGACCAGTGTACTTCGCACCAACAACACCTAACCCACAACAAATGTGCGTCCAGTCTTCCTTGCGACGAGAAGCTGTGATCCTGGCGCAGAGAGAAATCCAGTCTCAAACACCGCTTTGGGCACTGTTTTCCCAAGGATTTATGCAGTGTTGTCACCAAGGCCAATTTGGTGACAATCCTTTTTATGCCCACCTGCAAAACAGCTTGGCATATACTCCTCAAAGCTCACTATGTTATTCTTTGTGGGAACCTCCCCCTCTTCCACATCCACTGCCAGACGGCGTGTGTCCAGTTATGGTTTCAATGGTGGTGGCCGGTATTCCGGTTGTGCCAGCGACAAACGGGACTACCGGCAAAGCTCTGGAAGCCGCTCATCGCTTCTTACGATTTGAACGGGCGAGGCTTCACATCAGAAACAGTCCCTCTAGGAAACCTGCGATATCAGCTGGCGCTGCTCACTTTTCTGCTTATCAATACAGCGGAAGCGGACACAGCGAAATAAAAATGTATTAGATATATGTCTCATTGTCAATCTTTTATTTTATTCAAATAATATCTGCTCTGTACATTGTTATAGTTTTGCTCATATATTTAGTATCTAGGATTTGTTGTTCTCATAGGTTTTTGTTTCATAACGGTTGTAATTTTCAGAACACCGCGTAAATAATGGCGGCGCGGCGTTCACCGTAGCTGTCCACACACCTATGGTTCGCAAGGGTGATATGTGTTAATGCTACGTTGAGTAACCACGGAAAAAATTCACAAAAGGGAGCCAGGATGTATAGACTTGTTTGCAGACCACATGGAAGCTCCTCGATGTAGATGAGATGGTTCTGAATTGAAAGCAACACATTAAGTGTATTGAGACTAATACGAAACTCGTGTTAGCTTCAAGTGATGCGCTGAGTTTGTGTCAGCCTTCTGTTAAAATCGTTGATCCTTTTTGTCTATTTTCGGCACACCATCGCACTACTCTGGTGTTACTGATGAAGTGAATTCTAATGGCTGAGTAACAGGGCTTACATTTCGCTGGATTGTCAGGACCTCAATATTAGCCCTAATTCCTACACTTGTGCTTTGGCGTAAGCATGGAGGCGGAGGTTCGATTGGAGATTACTCAGCTGGCACGAACAGTGACATTATCACGGGAAACTGACAAAGTCCTTGATGCGCTGCGAACACTGTCAGGCTACCTGGATGACAGTTGTAGTGACAGGGCGGAGTTCTGTCGTGTTTTTTACACACCCTTGATGCAGGGATTGGTGAATGGGCTCAAATCTGACTGGTTTCATAAAATGTCAGCATCACAACGGACTGAACTGTGGGATAGCTTTTTCTTTTGTGGTCCTCCTGATCAAGCTTTGCTGACACTACTGGATGCCATCACCTCGAGCGAGTAAGTGTTTTGTGTGTTGACAAGAAAGCAATGTTTGTCTCAGAAGTGTGTGCACTAACCTAACTGTGTTCATGTGTCAGTGTACAGCACATGAGATTACAAGATTTTCACATCAGTTTTTCTCAGAGATTCATAGCGTAATGTACTAATGGTTCACTCCAGCCCCAGTGCAGGTCTTGAGCATCTGGTGTACGTGCTGGAACAGTATCTGAGCAGGGGACGCCTAGAGGCCCTGCTGTGGTCACGGTGTGAGGGCGGAGGCATGGTGGACTCCCCACAGGTCAGAGAGGTGTTACTGAACAAGCTGGTGGGGCTCCCGTCCCTCACCGCCAACAAGCTCAAAATAAAAACACCCCCTGCATTTCTACCACAGCAGTACTGCTCCCACCTCGCTCACACCATGCTCAGTATAATGGAGAGAACCTGCAAGCACCTTAGAGGTAAGTGGCTCTGCATGTAGTATGGACTCTTTAAACAGCAATATTATTTTGAAAGGCATTATGCAGAAGGTTGTGTTGGCTCATCAACTCAGCAAAGACTGAGGTGTCTGTGTTAATGTCTGTGCAGATGGACAGGACTGCTCTTTGGGTTTTGTGGCTCATGTGCTGGGGAAGGCATGTGGTCAGGGCCATACTGGTGAGTTGTTTATTGTTTTTGTTTTGTGTTTACATTTCAATTAATGTATAGCTCATTTCCCACTAGCTTATAGTTACACTTACACGTGGATTTGTAATGAGATGTGTCAACAGTTAAGATGAAGAACAGTTGTGTGTGTTTGAGCAGCATTGGTCTTCAAGACGTTGGCTCCCCGCCTGAGTGCTCACACACTCTCCGATGCCTTGTGGCGGCGAGTGAGTGTCAAACTGCTGGAGAACATTCCGGATCGCTGGATGGAGGCTGTAGTCACTGGACTGGTTCAAGCAGTTAGTGGGTGAGTATTTGTGTGTGTGTGTGTTTTTCACTTGGCAAGAGTATCAGTTGTAATTTAATTTTGTCATTTCTGACAGCCCTGAGACCCTGTCCAGGATTATGGGTAATGTAGTGCTAAAGAATCAGAAGGCACGGTTTGTCATCACTCACAAACTTCTGCTGCTGCAGTACCATCACAAGGTTGGTACTTTATAAATAAGCCAAAGTAGCCCTGTTCAACCGTACTTAATGTCATCCATATTATAATGTTAAAAACTCTCTTTAAATCTCCATTCCTTTCTTTTTTTCTGTCAGGATTGTGTGTTAAGGACTTTGTTAGGTTACCTGGCCCTGGATGATGAGCGGCGACCACTTCTTGCTCAGGTATGGAATGTGTAGAAGTGTGTATTTATATTTTTGCTGTCCACCACACGCTACACAACACAGTGCTCTTCATGGAAGATGTATGTATGTGTGTGCAGGTGCTGCGGGCGGTGTGTCAGGCCTGGAGCAACCGCAGTGCGGTCAAGCACACCACCGTTGAACAGCAGCTGTATGTGAGCAAGGCCCTGCTGCTGTGTTTGAGTCTGATGAAACCTCAGGAGATAGAGCAAGAACAAGAAGGTAGCACACACACACACACACACACACACACACACACACACACACACACACACAGTTGTAGCCTCACACTTTAAGTGTATACTTTATGCCTTTGTATTTGTCTGTTTCCAGTGCTACGGCAGTGCATGCTGGCTGGTATGCAGTCCCATCTGGACAGCACTGTGGTGCGTGTGCGCAGGATTGGAATGGTGGTGGGGGAGAGCATCAGCCAACACATGGACACAGCTACCACACGCCTCTCCTTCCAGGTAACTCGTATGGCACAAACACACACCTGGAATCGGAAATGGTCACACATTGAAAAATAAGTTAACAAGGTGAAATGCTACAAACATCAGTCAGTGTTGTCTCTCGTGTAGTTGTAAGTTGATAAATGTTGACAGTAAGCACTTTTTGGTTCACCTAAATTTGGTGAAACAGACTTATCTGTTTATCAGATATTTATAAATGGTAGAATCAGGCACTCATGCTGACCAGTCATAAATGGAGATTCTGTGGGGGTGTAGAATGGGCAATGAGGATCATTCTGAAGTGTGTGTGTGTGTGTGTGTGTGTGTGTGTGTGTGTGCGCGCATGGCAGTATGAGCATGACGATGAGACCAGAGCCCTCCTGGAAATAATGAAGCCAACAGAAGAAAAGCCAGAGTCAGCACAGAGGTAGTGCCCCAGTAAACATATAGCAAATACAAATACTACACCCCTCACTTGAAAATGTACAAACTCCACTAAACCCTTATCAGGAGTCTCCATTAAACACTACAGCTAGTGACACGTTTACATTTGAAATCAGGGCAGATTTGTAATCTGCTTTAAACCATTGAAATGTTGTTACACCATATGAAACAGTGGTTAGATTTTAGGTTGAACTCTACTGACTGCCGTTGTTGTGTTTCTGTAGCCCTGATGCAGAAGTAGATGTGAAACCTGAGCCAGAGGTGAATGTGAAGAGTTCAGCGCCTCCACATCAGGCTGAGTCTTCATCTGCTGCTTCACAGCCTGCGGCACAGCCAGACTCTGATCTGGACAGGTAGTCTGTCTTTCTGTCTGTCTCTGTCATAGCATAGCTCTATGCTCTGGCCTTGCACTCGCTATGAGGATGGGCATACATATCCGATTCCACTGTACTGTTTGGTTTATAAAAAGTAGTAACGTGGTGTATTGAAAATAGATTTCTCTTTGTCACTAAGATGCTATCAAACCTTTGCACTCTCTCTCTCTCTCTCTCTAGTGATGATGAACTGACTCCTTATGACATGTCAGCTGATGAGGTGCAACAGAAGTGTGCTCCACCACGCTATGTTCGTGACTGCCTGGAGGGTGAGCTAACTCAGTAGCATAGTGGACATTGTTTCAAAAGCAAGATGGCTTCATACCATTGGTCAGATTGTGACTTAATTACATGTGCGCGTATGTTTGTTGTGTTGTTTGCAGGTTTGTTGACCTCTGAGGACCCAGACCGTGTGTGTACATGTTTACAGGCAGCAGAAGGTCTCTTGAGAAGGCACATAAGCACCACAAAAGAGGTCAGATCAAAAGACAATCCTCTCTATGTGTATATTGCTTAAATAGATAAAAATAAAGATGTTGAGAACCAGACACTGCTGAAATGCTCTGGCATTTCTGTTGGGGTGCTTTGATTACAATGCAGATCATGTAGACCAGGGCCAAGATATTACAGTCAGAAAGTTACATAAAATGTGTTTATTTTTTTTTATCATTCCTGAAGGTGAGTGTGGAGTTCAGTAAGGTGCTGCTGCACATGGAGGACAAGTACAGTAACCCCAGCTTCCTCTACCATCGCCAGAGAGCCATGGTGGCTCTTGCCATCACTGACCCTATACCTGTAAGTGAGCCCCTTTCATCACATGCACATCATGATGAGACTTTTCGCTTAGATGGTGGCAGATATTGGTTGGACTTGTGTCTTTCCTTCTGTGTCTGTAGGTATCAGAGTACCTGACCACAGAGTTCTACTCCCTTAACTACAACTTACGTCAACGCCTGGATATGCTAGAGGTCAGTTAACGCAGCTATTAGGCAGCCTGGGTGCTGTACATGTCTACATTTCATCTACGTCTCTCAAGATTTGCCTCATTTATGAATGTATTGGATTTCATCACAAATGAATGTGCAGTTGTGATGTGGACAATTTGTAGATCAAATTTTTAACTCAGTGGGTGAAGGTTGAAATGTGAAATTGCAGTAATTCCTGCATTCCTTTTTCATGGTGGTCTGATGAAAAACAAGACTGAAATTGAGTCATTTCTTGCAACAGGTAATTGTGCTGGCTGCTCAGGAGTTGTCTCGGCCAATCACTACCAAGAGTCAGACCTCCTCTCGTGTTACGTTGGTGAGTCCACTTGAGCCAAGTAATGACCTGAAGCACTGGAGGCAGGTGGTGGAGGAGCGCATCGAAAGTAAAACCAGACGCTTCTCCAAGGTAAGGTAGTCTACGTGATGCACAGGTATACGCCAAATAACCAAACCCAAAAGGTGCTTGTGTTTGCGTATATCCACTAAAACACAGGCTGCAATACTGACAATACTGTAATAGTACAAGACAGTATAACTACTACAGTCACAGAAAGTATACCCACTTCAGCAAATTAGACTACAGCACTGTCGGTGAGGTTGTCACTGATCCATTTTATGTTTTCTACAGGGCCCATCTAAACCACCTCCTAAAGCAACCCCTAACCTCTATGCTCCTGTTGCTGGCTACTTCTTCTTTCCCCTGCTCAGAAACTATGACCGGTGGGTATAAATAGGCGAGGGAGTGAGACCTGATTGTGTGGTTGAATTATTAGATCGATTTTAATCTGAGGATGTGTAGGGTGCTTTAGGCCTTGTTTACATTAGGCCTTGTTTTTTTTATCCGTTTGGGCCTCTCGTTTACAGGTAAACAGAGTTTTAACCACCTCAAACTTTTTAAAACGGCCTCCAAAGTGGAGATTTTTCAAACGCTGTATTTTCTGGATTCCACTGGATATGTGTAATCGCAAATAAAAAAAACAGATTAAAAAAATATCCATTTATAAAAATATCTAGATACGTGTAAACAGGGCCTTAGTTTTTAGTGTCAGTATTGTGCTCTATTGCTAAGCATGTTGATCCAAACAAATAACAAGTTGTCTCTCTTGTACTAAAATAAATATGGAATATACAAGATAATATAGACTGTATACTATATATGTACTAGAGATGTAGTATACACAGTGTATACTATATGTACTAAATAAGTAGTATACACAGTGTAATATAAATAATGTGGGCAATACATAATGTACTTAAAGGGCCATGCAGTGGTGAAAAGGGTGTATGACACAATGTGAGCAATCGGCTCAACATGACTAATGTTGTCATTAAATAGTAAGTTGTTGTCTCTCATGTTTGGTGAGGCATTCAAAGAGTTCAGTCCCACTATTTTCTGGCTTTGTTTACAGGCCACAGGTAACCTTTGACCTCCTGGGGAGCGACCACTTGGTGCTTGCACAGCTGCTCAGCACTCTGGGACTGCTTATGCATTTGGCCATTTATGCTCCGGTGAGCACACACACTTACATGGACACACACAGAGATGCTCTCTCATCTCACACAGACTACACAACTTTACCCTTGCCCCAAGTGGTTGAGCATTTTTTTTTTCTCTCTTTTTGTTTTGGTACATGTAGGTGGCCACTCAGATGGGAAAGGCACTGCTGGACTTTGTGTGGACATTACGTTTCCACCATGACCAGTGAGTTGTTCTTGGCTGAAATGTCAAGTGATATGAAATTTTATTTTGTTTTATCTAATTGCTATTTGTTTCTCTTTCTTTGTGAGATCTGTAAGGCGGGGCGTGTTGATGTGTGTGTGCGCTGTGTTCTTGGCCATGCCCAGTCAGAGCCTCCTACAAGAACTGAGTGAGGACCTAATGGACACAAGAGCTTGGCTAGCAGGTATTCACAAATATTCACTAGTAACTTGGAAACACATGAGATTGCGTCTTATCAATTTGATCACTGAATGTGTTTGTGTGTATTGTAGATGTGGCAGAGACGGATGTCGATGCAGATTGCCGAACCTTGGCTGTACAGTGCCTCGTACTACAAGAGAAGAGTCTGAAGAAAGAACTGCAGCCAGAAACACAGACATAATTAGGAACAGATCATTGACTTTGGTACAGACATGAGACATAAGACATACAAGAGTTTTTTGAGTTATAGGGACTTAAACCGTTCTTGCTGATGCATAGATATGTCCACATCCAGTATGTCCATATCATCAAGTGTATTCACTGGGTGAGTAAAATAACTGATAATTAATAAAACATTTTTTTAATTAAAATAATGAATGTCTCATTTCTACATAATTTCAGCCCTCTGTTTTATATATGACAGGACATATGACAGACAAAAACACAGATAGGTCATAGAATAGCTGTAGAGACAGAACTCACCATGCACATCCTGTCTGTAGCACATTTCTGACAATGACTTGGAACACAGCTACTTCAACATTCACTTTCTTTCATATACATTAGTGTTTGCACATAATGTGACAAAAACATCAAGATACTACACTGCCACACCCCGAGCCATCACCACCCCTCATCCCAATCTCCAACTGCACTTTACACACTTCACCCTCTGCCCCAACCCCTCATTGACATGCACATGAGACTGTGGAACAGGTGGAAAATGTTTGCATGTCAGTATTTCGATGTGAAAAAAATCCTTGAATATATAGCTTCAATACAGTTTGAGTCTGTGTGGTTAAAGTAGCTGTAAAGGTGTACCTTTTTATTGAGTGTACAGTTAGAATGATTGAGGCGAGGAATCTGCACAGATGACCAACTAGACCATGCAACAGGTGGAATGTTAAGTCTTGTAAGCTACATTATGTTTCATGAGTCATTCTATTCGGAAAACATCTCATTCAAACATCAACCAGTTGTCAGCGAAAAAGCAACTCGGATCATACTCGGAAACTCTCGTGACTCCACCCTTCGTGCGAGCCTGCAAGACTCGGTTGTCTGGGTTACTGTAACGACGCTTCATAGCTCAGCCGTGTGAAAACAGTGTTTGCTACTAAGCTACATTTTCCATTCATATGCAGACTATACTACGGACAGTTTTCTCAAAGCAGCGCCTAAGAGGGATTTTCAGGTATATGTCATTTTAATACATGCTTAATCGAATATTAACTCTGTACAACGGAACACATGCAATAGTCATTTTACCAGGCCTTGCAGGCTGATATGGATTAGCTAACGTTATAGCTATCTGCTAGTTCGCTATGCTAACTTTACCTTTTTGCTAAATAGCCGAAAGGATATCACTGGTGCGAGTGTTTCATCTTAATGGCTAGCTAACAGTTCTGGCATCTCTCTCCGGTAGATATGTCTTATTTTTATTTAAGATGCAAGTTAAAATTGTATGGCGGATTGAATTTACCGAGCGATAAGGACCCGTAACCTTAACTGTGAATCTCCACGAGTTTTTGGGAGCATATTTGGTAACGCTAGAGTGAAACAGTTAAGTTGTCGTATTTGAAGTTGCATATTAACTTTTGCAGAAAAGCAGTTTCCCCCAAAGAAAAATGTATTCAGATGTGTTTTATAAAGTTTTATTAGCATCTAATACGTTTCAAAAAAATTATATAGTTCTCTCTCAGTTAACGTTAGTTAAGAAGTTATGCGCTCTGGCTGTCGTTATAGTTGTCATTATTGTTTTGAAAACTGAAAAGGCAGAATATGTCCACATTCAACTGACCGTCGACCTGACCTGTTGCACGCTGTCTGTGGTTTTAATAGCAGCTCAAATGTATGTACTGGGTTGGTACATTGTAACGTAAAAAGACACTGTTAGATGGCTAATCTGGATACTGGAAACTAGCTAATGACATTAAGGCCTGTGCATAACGGTAAAATAAAATTAATGGGTCCTTAACATCTCAACATCCTCTGTAACGGTAACTCAGAGATGGCAGTGTATTTTGACCACCGGATCGATGCTCCGGACAACAGCGGAACACCTTTCATCATTGCCTGGCACGCTACCCAACCAGTGCTTGCGGTAGGATCCATTAGTCCAGCCACCGGAGGCAGTGTCAACCTATACCACCAGCATGTAAGAGATTTGTCCATTATGGCAGATGATCATTAAGGCCACACAACTAAGTCACTCTTTTTACATCTACCTGACTATCTGGTTATTGACAGCTTTACTGTATGCCATGTGTGTGTGTAGGGTGACCACGTGGAGCTGTGTAAAATTGAGCGAAGCTGTAGCCCGTCAGTGTTGCGTTGGCATCCTAGTAAGCCTGTCCTGTGTGTGGGTTGGGAGACCGGAGAGGTGGTGCTGCTGGCACATCCCTCAGGTGAAACCACTCCTCTGCCTAACAACACACACACTGCCTGCATCACTCTGCTCGAATGGAGCCATAGTGGAGGAAGACTGGTCACAGGGGATCAGGTCAGCACACGCACACAAAACCTTTGCATCTTGTCATTAGAGCACTTTGATCTTGATCAGTGCTTTAAAAATTCTAAGTAGGTAGTGGTCAGAACGCCAGTGATGTAAGACATTGGAGTCAGTTACCTGTCTGACTTCTTTGTGTAGACTAACAAAACATGGCATTTGGTATGCAAGGAAAGCTTTTGATTCACTGTAAGTGCAGACCTATTGCAAACAGCCAAAACCAAAATCTAGTGGTAATACAATTCCAGTTTGCTTTTAAATTATTTCTCTCTTCCACACAAATGTTTGAGACGGACTGTGTGTGTGTGTGTGTGTGGATACTGTGGATATAGGCTGGTGTGCTAGCTCTATGGAAAGTAGATGCCAGAGGCCGAATTCAAGGAACTCACGTTGTGAAGCAGGAATATGGCAAGCCTCTTACATATTGCATCTACAGACCGATTGCCCCCACAGAGTAAGTACACACACCCTATTCAGATGTGCAGTATGACAGTACAGTACTATGCAGTAACAGCCTGCAATAGCATGCCAAATAGTCATCAACATTATCGTCATAGATCAATCACACTTAGATTTACCTTGCCAATCTGCTTACTGCTTGATCTAGGTTGTAAATCTAACCCATCTCTCAGTGTACATGACATATTGATCCTATTTGTGTGTGTGTGTGTATGTAGAGATGTGGCTTTGCTGGCACGTGCAGCAGTCAGTGGGGATGAGAATGCTCTAGACATGTTTAACTGGAAAAAGGCAGGAAGAGGACCTCCACGACAGGATACACTTCAACTATACTGTAGCACAGCTGATGGTAAGTGTTGGGTTCTATTGATTTATGATTATCATGCTTTTGTGAGCTCTGATGGATTTTAAACAATGTTTAATATTTTTTTCCTTTGCATCTCTCCGCATCCTTGTGTGTTCTGGTGTGTGTTTGTGTTTGCTTGTTTGAAGGATGTGTGTACAGCATTGATGAGCGTGGACGGAGTGTGTGTATGCTGACAGTAGAGGGTGCAGTGCAAAAGCTGGTGTATGTGGAGCGGAAGGCTGTGCTGGCTGTGGTCACAGACTCCCTCATGCTCTCCCAGTTCAGTCTCATGCCTGATAGTGGCGCTCATGAGCTAAGCAGGGTGAGCATCTAGTTGCATTCCTCTTATTGTGACCCTGTGAAATTGGTGTTTCTAACTTACACTTTTGGTTATTCTTTAGCTAAGCCACTACATACAAGCTACTGCATGTTGAAATATAAATATATATAATACATGTAGTGTAATAAATAAAATATTGTGTGGATGTTGGCTTAGAAGTAGTGTCTGAATACTGTGAGCTGTTAACATTGAACATTGCTGTGAACATTACTGATGAACTGCAACAAACATAAAGCACAACAACTCATCTTAGAGAGTACACCAGCTGAGTTTAAGTCCAACGTTCCATTTTTGACCATTTGAGTAGGAAGTCCTTAATGTTCATGCTTGAATTGGCCACACATTCTTAGAGGAATTAGAAATGAAGATGGGAGAGAGCAGGTTAACATCCCACGTCAAGAACCATTTAGGTCTCAAAATATTCTAATAAAAATACCAGGTGTACCTACGCTAGCCAGGAGACACTGAGTAAAATTGTTTTAATGTAAGATAAACACAAATAGACTGGGGGGAGGGAGGTGCTGGTTTTGCTTGGCCTCTTTTTGTCAAAGTTCACAAACCCATAGTTCAAGAACTAAACCATCTAGGAGGCTCAACTTTTGCATGCTGGCACATAAATAGAAATAGTATGCAGCAAAGCTGTCATATTTGGTTTGGATGATCCTGCATGGCCATAGCAGTCCCTCAGAGTTGATAACATTTTTGGCTGGGCTCTGTTTAGGCTTTAAAATAGTTTTTGACTAGACACTGTTTAGGCCTTAGGCCTAGACATATCCGCACCACCATAGGCTCTTTATTTATTTATTTATTTATTTATTTTGACACCTTCCTCCCCCCGTAAAACTGCCTGTAACTTGTAAAGTATTGATCTTACCAAAAAATAATTTTAGTCTCCTAGGTAACATAGGTACACATTTTTGAGACCTAAGGGTGTTGGCCTTGGTTGAATTGACGTGGAATGACCCAATTGTATTCACATCAAGTTGAATTGTTTAGGTTTTGGTCCCACAACTCTTAAAATCACCCTTCAACAGAGGGTGGGCAGGATTTCCTTATTTGATTCATGTAATATAACAGAAAAATGCAGAGCCTTGCATTTCCTTCAGATGAATTTTCATGAATGTGCTTAAAATAGCTGAAATAGTTAGGTGGAAACCCAGCTATTTATATACCAGTCAGATCATTTGTGTGTGTGTGTGTGTGTGTGTGTGTGTATGTGTGTGTACATGCAGGTGAAGCTGAGTGGAAGGGCTGGTCAGAATATGGATATCCTGTGGACAGAGAATGGCCTACTAATCACGGCTGCAGCTGAGCCCCACATCAGGTGTGGTTTCATCCTGAGCCTCTCCCTCCTGACCCAGTGTTCCTCTCTGCCCCAGATGCCATGACTCGGCTCCAAGATCGCATGACTCACATTTGGAGCACTCATGTGTTTGAGTTTTCATGGGATGGGTTCCTTTAAGTTCTCAGGGACTGTGCCTGAATTCAGACTCAGTCTAGACTGTTTGAGATTAGAAAATGTGTCCGGCTTCTATGCTCTTGCTTTGACAGTTTCTCTTGAGTTTAACTTCAGGCCTTGGGTGTGTGCCTTGTTTTAAACCCTGGTCTTGTGTACATTGCAGGCTATGGGATTTGGACAAGGATGACAACTATATTCTGTCTTTGGAGGAGAATTTGGGCTTTGAGAAAGGAGAACTGTTGAACTGTGTGTCCTACTGTCCATCTAAAGGTACAGCCCCTACATAAGCAGTAACATACTCACTGACATCAGACTCCATGAGTGATATTTCTCTGCGTCTGATTTGATCCACCAGAAGTCTTGGCTGCTGGGACCAATAAGGGCCGCGTTGCTCTTTGGCGGATGGTCACCATGGAGAATTCCAAAGGGGACTCCACAACTCAGTGGAAACTGCAAACTCCCACAGAGGTGGAGGGAAACGTTACTCAGCTACAGGTACGGATTTGGAATGATCCAATAGTTACACATTAAACCCCATTTACCTTGGGATTATCTCTGTTTGATTCACAGTTCGATTCACATGCCACAGTTACAGTTATCAGATTAATTAGCTCTTCAGCATCATTTACCAGATTATATCATTAGTTACAGGCACAGCAGTGTTGCCTAACATGGAGGCACAGAAATCAGAAGTTTAAAGAACAGAAAGTTGAAATTCAGTTAAATTACTTAAAGCTTTGTTTCCGCAGTTGGGTTACTCACTCCATATCAGTAATAACTTTGTTCCACCTTGTTTATTCTTCTGCCTGTTTTTTTTCTCTCTGTTTCCTTCTCTTCCAACCCACCTAATCCTCCTCATGCCCTCTCTCGCTTTCTCTCTTTTTTTCTCTCTCTCTGTCTTCCTCCCAGTGGGGCTCTAGTCAGTGGTTGTTGGCGGCGTGCACTGGCACCTCAGTGCAAATCCTGTCTGAGCAGCTCATGTGTTCCCACTTCAGCCAGCAGGTGGCAGCAGTGCAGCTCACGCCCAACACCATCAGTCTGGCCTATTTCAGCACTGACACACACCTCATGCTCCGCACAGACACACATGTGCGGGCTGTCCAGGTTGCCAAGGTAAATCAGTCACCACATGATCAGATGGTTGCAGTAACTTTTTTAAACCCTGCGTCGTGTCAGTGGCGTAATGGGACAACATTACCTTCATGGTATGTGTATCAGCAGCATAAACCTCTAGACTAGGTAAGTTTGTTGTGGATATTGACACCTGACTGTTGTTGAAGACACAGGAGAAAAGCAAATGACACTGACCCTAAGGATAGACCCTCATGGCAGTGGGTGGCTCTTTTTTTCTGTTTATTCAGATATAGCAGATTTGTGAAGAAAATGTCAGGTGTACATGTATCCTTTCAAGTTACTTATGACATCTCTACCCCTCAAACACAAAAGTGTGAATAGCATAGAGCCATAGAGACCCTGATTCACTGCCACATATTGCAGTGTTAGAGCCAGTTTCCTGAACATGTATTAAGACGGCAAGCCTCAATGAAAATCTCCATTGGCCAGACATGTGCAAATAATGTGGCCAATGCTTGTTCAAAATACACTCATCATGTCTAGTCCAGAAGTTTTCAAGTGACATTCATACTTGGTTAATCACCATTTTTGTGTGTTTGGGATCATTTCTACAGGATTCTGTAACTGTTTGGAATGGAAAATATGTGACGGTGTATGAACCTGCAGGGCCAAATCTGCGTAACACAGGTAATAGATCATATGACATTAAACACTGTCATATAAACCTTATCCCACATGCTAAGTAATGCTGTCAGTGTGGAATCAAAACTATATCTATAGGTCTCCCATACTGCTCTGATTATGAAATGAACCTCCCTAACTGCTCTCTCTCTGTCTGTCTCTCTCTCTCGGTTTCTCTCTCTCTGTTTCTCTCTCTCTCTCTCTCAGGGTCATTCCAGTGTGAGTCTCCTGCCCTGGCTGTTCATGAAGGCAACATCTATACAGTGGAGCCCAACAGGGTGCAGGTCCGCACCCCTCAGGTGAGACACTTCAGTTGCGTATCATAATATCATGAGTACACACAGCATAGCTTGTCCTCCTCTGTGCCACTAAGGTGTATGATAAATGTGTGTGTGTGTGTGTGTGTGTGTGTGTGTGTTATAGGGCACAGTGAAGCAATTGCTGACATTCTCAGAGGCAGAAGGGAACCCAGTGCTTCTCAGTGTGTGCAAAGCCTACCTGGTTGTGGGAACAGACACCGCTCACATCAGAGTATTTGACCTGACACGCAGGTACACAAGCACACCACACTCACAGAGCATACAATGTGCAAACAAATTGTTCCACAGGAATGGATGTGTGTTTTATGAAATATGACAGGGATCGGTTGTCTGTCTGTGTGTCCGTAGAGAAGCAAAGCCAATGTGCAATGCTAAAAGCCTCAGGGAAGTGATCCCTAACTTGGGTGCCTTACGCTCAGTCAAATGCAACGCAAGTGGAAACCAAGTCAGCATCATAATCACACAGGTCAGTACTGCCACAGCCTCTCTTACAGTCTCACAAGTAGGGACCAGTGCAAATGTTAGTGTTACTGAATGAAGACTCATGTCATCCTTGTGTGTGTGTGTGTGTGTGTGTAGGTGAATGGTAGACCAGATCACAAAGTGTATTTCTATGACGTGGAGATGGATACGATTACACACTTTGATTTCTTCACTGGAAGACCTCCCAGTGGTTTCTCACAGTCAGAGGACGGTGAAAGGTATGAGCCAGTGGCTCCATTGTCTAGTTTGTGGCCAACACAGCACGTTGAATAAGTGTTGGAACCATTGGGAAAAGGGCTACTGTGACTCTCTACTTGTCTACTGACTGTTTAGAGCAGGGGTGGGCAATTATTTTTTCCATGGGGCCATATGAGAAACAGAAAATATTGTGGAGGGCCGGGCCAAAAGGCTGAACTCAATTTTGCATAACATTAATTGTATTTCTTTATAAAAAGCAGTAAATAGCATTGTTTTGACAAGCTGGTATAAGTAGGCTATATGTTACAATTAAGTCATGAAAAAGTGAGGTTGCCTTACAAAAAAGTGAGGTTGCCTTACTGTTTTTTGCGATTTTGTGGGATATCAGGAAACTGGTCTTGGTTGCAGCATCCCTGGATGCGTGAAGCTTGGTAAAAAAGCCTTGCTGCTTTTGCAGCTTAGCTAGCAACGCATCCGATGTCCGCCCCCTTTCAGCATCACTCAAGTTTTTGTATTTCTCCGCGTGTTTTGTCTCGTAATGCCGGCTCAAGTTATAGTCCTTAAACACAGCGATCTGCTCCCCGCAAACTAAACACACAGCTTTACCACCAACTTCAGTAAATAAGTACTTAGCAGTCCAATTTTTGTTGAAATGCCTGCATTCGGCATCTACCTTTCTTTTTTTAGCAGAACCGGACATTTTTATGGGCTAAAGTCACTTGCTTGTAACAAGGAGCTAATCATTTTGATATACCTATGCGTCATTACCTACGTGAATAAAAACAATTTCAAAATAAAAGCACTGCAGTTTTAGTCCATGCATGAGGTAAAATGAGAAAACATGTTTATTTTGTAATTTCCAGTTAACCTTACGCGGGCCGGTCAAAGCCAACCAAAGGGCCGTATGTGGCCCGGGGGCCGTACAATGCCCAGGTCTGGTTTAGAGGCATAGTGAAGCATAGTGTAATTATCATGTATGTGCCAGTGGACGACACTAGATTTCTATATTACACTTCAAGATCACTAGGGGTTAACATTTAGAGCATGACTCATGATACAGTGTACAAGTTGTGTGTGGAAGTTCTGTGGAAGATTTCAAGTATTCTCTGTGTGTTTGTGTGTGTGTGTTAGGAATCACTGCGTAGAAGCTGACCTGAGCAGTCGCTGCCCCACCTCTCAGTTCTGGGATGAGACCGAGTCACGACTGTTTGTCTGTGAGGCTGCCCCTGTGAACTCTGACCTCCAGCAAGACGGACAATCAGAGAAGGTTTAGTAGCCGTGTCTCTTCAAATGTACACTTATTCTGAGTGAAAGTGTCTTCGCACATATTCTACATGTTGCCTTTTTATATTGACTTATTTTATGTTCACGTTCCCAGATTGGTAGGTTTCTGAGTGTGTTATGTCATTTCTCTTGTGACTTCTCTCTCACAGGCCGATGTTCTGGTGGTCACATTCTTTGTGACTCAAGAGCATGGCCTTCTATTGCAAGACTCGGCCCTGAAACCAGCTGGATTGCAGGCGCTGCTGGCTCTGGATGCCCCCTACTACTACTACACATGTAAGGTAAGAGTCATCCATCTATTGGAGCCTTGGTCTCTCTGCAAGTCAGGATGCTAGTCTGTACTATGACTTGCATCATATGAAATGCCCCCCCAGCAGACTGCCAACACTGCTATGGACGTGGACCATTGTGCATACGGTGGGCCATCTGTACACTTGTAAGGTTGGAATGACCCTTTGCTGTTAGCGTGCAATTGGTTTCCTCCATTTCAATAAAAAGCAAAGCATTGAAAGAACTTGAATGTAGTTTTAAAAGAGGCATGAGAGAATGTGTTCTCTCACATACTGCATTTTTGTGGTGAGGAAATGCCTCTGGTTCTACGTGTGTAAAGCACACAGTAAGGAATGCATCGTTACCACACAAGTACATCATACAATACTGCCATTACTGCCCCAGTTCATTTCATGTTCATGTTCATTTTGTTTTCACCCTCCAGCTTAATGACAGCTTTTTTCTTTCTCTTCTAATTTGCCATTTTTAGTCTCTCCTCCATCACATGGTTACTTTTATCTTCTGCTCTCTCTCTCTCTCTCTCTCTCTCTCACTCTCTCTTTCTTTCTCTTTCTCTTTCTCTCTCTCTTCCTCCCTCCCTCATGCATGCACTGTGTCTCTCTCTCTGCGAGTCTACCTCAGCTCTTGTTTCGGAGGGCTGGGCTCTTCCTCCCTGTTGTGAGTATCAGGTCTGCGTCTCCCGCTGGCCCTTCTGTCTTCCCCTGTGTCCCTCTTGTCCCTTATGCTCATGTGAGTGACTGTCCAAGTCTATGCCATAACCAGAGCTCTCTGGCTTTGATACAACAAGCATATGCATTACAACTAGCAAGTATTCCTGTCACCTTCTGTCCCAGAAGAGTCCAGTACAACTCAAATGATCATTTGAATGAAATCAAATTCAAATTAGAATCAGCCCAGATTTGTTGTACTGTTTGTGCCGTAGTTTCTCTGCCCATCCCAAGAGTACCCAAACCATTCCTAACATAGTCCTTTTTGTACACAGTGCTGACAAACACTTTGTAGATGGTCTGACTCGTGCAAATGATGTAGTTAACTTATGGAGAGCACAGAGCAGGTTGATAGTCGGATGTTTGATAATGTCTGGCCCATTTGATTAGCCTCTGCTGCTCCAGTCGACACGGTGTGCAGTATCCCCATTGGCTAGTTTGTGGCCAGCATAACACGTTGAATCAGTGTGGGATCTTGGAACGAACTGGAAAAGGGGCTACTGTGATTGTCTCTTTAGTTTGCCTACTGATTGTTTGGAAGCATAGTGTAGTTATCAGACATTCCCATAAGGAGGTACTATCCTGCTACTTAGGATCTGCCTGATTTTGGATGACTGGATCTAATACACAATTTCACTTTTTTTCTCCTCAGCCTCTTGCTTGACCCAGGACTGACAATGCCATTTGTAACCTAATATCAACCATATTTCTAATGAGAAGTAGACGACGTACTGGCTTTGCAAGAGTAGTGTGAACATATTAAGCTTCCACGCACCACTATACCCGCATATTGTTCTAGCAGCAAAATGTAGCGTACACTGTAGGCAGTTTGTAGGCAGGTGGGCAGTGTTTGCTCTGCGTTCAGACAAATTGCTTTTCGCTACACAAAAGCAACAAAAGCCGAGGAAATGCTCAGTCAGCGCCATTGCTAGTGCTTTGAAGGCTGCCTGGTCTGCGGTTAACTGTAAGCTCTTAAGTTTCCTCTGTCTTGTCCCCTCAGCCTGGAGAGGGCTGCGAGGCGGGTGAGCCCAGCGCGGCCCCTCAGATGGTGGTGCGGCGAGCGCTGCGGGACTTCAACGGCCTGGAGGACTGTGACAAACCCACCAGAGACGCACTGCTCAACTTTAGCTTCTACCTCACCATCTCCGACATGGACGAGGCCTTCAAAGCTATCAAACTCATTAAGAGGTATGCATGCATACACACACACATACACACACACACACAGGCTGGTTGGCTGAATAAACTTGGACTTGGACTCCTTTTAGCATTATAATCTCATCATAGCAGTAGTATTCAAAAAGTGTAATGTGTAATTTCATATGCATTTTGTGTTGGTGGAATGAGTTTCAGAATAGGTTAGCGACATGGCAATTGCAGTCAAAGAGTAGTACACATGTGTACTTGACTCACACTACAGTGTTCACATGCTCTTAATTGTTGAACTATATTTTCTTGTACGTCCTTAATGGACATCCTGACAATACTCACACACAGATGCACAGGATGTGTCGTATCTGTACCCAGTGTACAGAGCAATCAGGGGGGACGTGCTGGCTGGTATGATCATCCTGGCCTGTCTGTCTTACTGTACAAACACACAGTGCCTCACTCTCGCATGCTAATGCTAATGCTAATGTTGGACTGAGGCGTGCAGTCAGTTTAGTTCTCGTTTACCATGGAACCAGAGGGTCAGAGGTTTGTTCTCATGTGTTGGAGTGAGGCGTGCAGTCAGTTTAGTTCTCGTTTACCATGGAACCAGAGGGTCAGAGGTTTGTTCTCATGTGTTGGAGTGAGGCGTGCAGTCAGTTTAGTTCTCGTTTACCATGGAACCAGAGGGTCAGAGGTTTGTTCTCATGTGTTGGAATTGCAATATGAGTTTATTAAGATCTTGATGAAGATTTGCAGATATGACTTTTTTTTAATCATAGAGAGAACTTCGGTTGGTGGTGGTTCTTTTGTATTGTTGTAGGTGTGTATGTGTGTGTGTGTGTGTGTGTGTATGTGTGTGTTTACTGGCAGGATATATTTAGGGGCAAAGGGATGTGCTTTTATAAACACACAGAGCGTCACTCATACATCCTCTTACATTTCTATTGGCTATGCACTAAAATAGGTCACGGAGGGGATGTGTGTGTGTGTGTGTCTGTGTGTGTTTGTGAGTGTGTGTGTTTGCTATGGCAAGAGACAGACACACATGTGGACATCAGGGAGAAAGTTGCATCATTAACAAGTGTGTCTTTGCGTCAGATGCCCTGGTACACATGTGGCTGCGCACGTACCAGCTGCACTGTTTCACACACACACATTCCCCCGTTTCAGTGGAGCAGCGAGGGCCATATCCGAGATCATTGGCGCTGGAAGTAGTGATGACAGCTTCAGGACAGGTTCCCATTCCGCTGGGTCATACACTTACACACACACACACACACACACACACACACACACACACACACACACACACACACTAGTACACACACTCACCAACATTAGAAGTGTTTTGGCCGTGTCTGATTGGAGTATGGAATGAGTAGTCAGTATGGGTAAAAAATCCATTTAAAATGCCCTACATCTTACCCTTTTAACCTGACGTTCATACACACATAGCAACTTATTCTCACTTTGTGTTAACTTTTCAGCCTTTTGTGTCATTGGTATGGATGTGAATGTGTGTGTCTTCAGCCCAGAGTCATTTCCTGTAATTCAGACTGTCCTTGACACACACTCCCATTCACACACACACACAGGGACACACATGCACACAGTCACCGGCAATTCAGCAAGCTACAGGGGTTGACATTTGAAATTCAGAGCCACATTCTTGTTTGTACACCATATCCTTTTACCAGGTTTCTGTTTGTTTGAAATTCCCTTCCTTTTCTTCGGCCCATTGCCACTCATGCTTTTGGATTTATGGGAAAACACTTAGACCAATTCATCACAGGGAAGAAGACCTCCCAGTAGATTAAAGACAATGGTTAGTCCTGTGACGTTCTTCAAAAATGATAGAATTCAAGAAAGACGAGTGAAAAAATGAAAAGACAATGGAAAAAATCACGTAGGCGACACTTTGTCTGTGGCAGGGTTTGCCTTTTTGCCCAGTGAATTATTATTATTATTATAATTTTTAAGTATAACTGCATATGTTAATTTCACTTCATTTATGATGGAAAGTAGAGCCAGATGATCTGAAAAACATATTTTTCAGATTTCCCTCTATAGTTCAATTACATGATAATTTCACATGCAATAGGAAGGATCAATATATAATCTGTTAGATACATAAATATGGACGTTGATCCGTATATCCTTAATCCTATATCCTTAAAAATATCTTTAAGACAAAAAGCACATATGGCAAGATATCTTATATATGTGTAGGAACTTGGGGTAGGAATTTAATAGATACATTTTAATAGAATCAACCAACCAATCAGTACTGTGGATTTAGTTTAGTTTGTGATGTACTAAAACCATAAAGGTGAGCGGATGGTTCCATGGAGCTGCTTTCCATGAGGATAATGAATTACCCAACCAATTTACTGATATGGTATGGCAGATGTTTTTATTCTGTGTGTTAAAATCCTAAAAAAAACACACATATGAGAGACGCTCCTACATTTCTCTCTCATTTGGTCAGAAAAATTGAAGCCTGTACCAGTATCTCCACCCAGGATTAAGCAAAATCACAGTGAATTTAAACAATTTAAAGGAATATATGAAATCACTGCTAAAATGCTGATAATGCAAGTCAGTTGTAAGTATAAAAAGCACTTATTGAAAAAATCACACTTGTTTGTCTCAGTCTTCTTGCTTTATTGTTTTTCTTCCCTTGGGAAGTCCAGAAGATATTTAGAAGGTGTTGGATATCAGAGTAGGATACTTAAACAGATCTATATTAAATTAATTTAAGTACATGTACCTCAAGCGAGCAGACATTCAACATAGATGGGATCTGTCATAAAGTGATTTGTGCACCTTTCTTGTGTAAAACCCCTTCCTTCATGTCTACACAAGCAGAGCACTCATACTTTTGTTGTCTCTATGTAGTGAACCTTGTGTATGTCCAGCTCTTTTTCACTTCTTTTGTCAGAGACATGGTTGAAACATGCCATAAGCCCCCTCTAATTCTTTGTTTCCTTAGATATTAGTCTAGCGTGAGCAATTAATGTGTAGCAGTAAATGTTGAGATACTTAGAGGTAGAATCTTTTTTTTATTTGCCTGGTTAATTTGGAAAAGATATGAAGTATGAATTACTCAATTGGTTGCAAGTCAGTGACAGAACTTGTCGTGAAATTGAACTTTTTACTGCTATTAATTAATAGATTTCACTAGAAAAGTGCTTACTGCAGAGCAACACCTGCCTGATACAATGCAGCAATAAGCAAGATAGTTAATCAATGGTAATGGAACTTTTGGAATTGACTATTACACCTTTAAAGTTCCCATTCCCTTTTCTGCTATGTAGAAGTAAATACCGACCCTTAGGTCTTTTAGCTCATCCACCTTTTAATATGCTGAACCTACTCACAGCTTGGGATACAGGAGCTGTTAGCCTACTAAGTCTATATTTACCCCAGTGCTAATTAAAGAGCAGTGTGTACATCTGCTTTAGTATGGCATGCGTTTACAGTGCAAATAAAGGGATGTTTCTTGCTGGTGTGGGCAAGGGGGCGTAGACCATTGTGATAGTCATTACATCTATCAAACTCCCGTTTGGCCCCAGGTGAAAATGCCCTGCATGTTGGTCTAAGTGTCTAAAAGAGAATCAGCATTAGGTACCAAAGAATCCACAACAGGGATATGTGCCATGATTAAAATATATATGAGTAATAGCTAGCTCCTTCTGACGTTATAAATCTAACTCATATCTACAGGTATAAACATGTGTACACTAAGATATTTCAACATATTTTTGGCTATTTTGTGTAAGTGCCCAGAGAATGAAATATGTCAAGATCCAGCTTGATATTCAACCAGCCCCTCATTGTCCATTAAGGTCCAAACCCATTTCAGTCTGTGAATGTACAGTATTTGTGGTGTGTGTGTGTGTTTGTGTGTTTGTGGTATGGGGTTCCATGTTCTCTTTCAATGGCAGCTCTTCCATTTCACTTGGTGTCAGAAAGCTGGAGGTTTCTTGGAAAGTTCCTTAGTCCATTTCATTGTCTCCATATGTGTGTGTGTGTGTGTGTGTGTGGGTGAGTGTGTGTGTGTGTGTGTGTGTGTGTGTGTGTGTGTGTGTGTGTGTGTGTGTCCGTGTCCATGGCTGTTAGTGTGTGTTGGTGCCTGTATGTGTCCATGACCCTGTGTGTGTGTGTGTGTGTGTCAGCATGGCGACTCCACATAGTCATTGTCGAGTCGTGGCCTGAAGTTAGTGGCCAGGGCACGACTGATAACGATGACCCGTGGGCTCAGGCAGTCATCACGGCGATGCAGAATGTCCCATATGAGCACGGCGGCAGCCAGAGTGGCCAACAGGCAGGCGGCGATGTTTATGTAGCAGGAGTAGGACAGCTGCGTGAACGGACCAATGCGGTAGAACGTCACCAGACCAATCACCAGCACAAAACCTAGAAATGGAGAGAGAGAGAGAATGAGAGAAAGAAAATGAGAGAATGAGGGAGTGAATGGTATGTGAAGATAGAAAGAAAGAAAGAGAGAGTGGCGCATGTTTTTTTGCAGTGTCTTAGTGTTGCTGATTATAGTCTCAGTGTGAAATTCTTTTCTGTGTGTAGAGAACGTTTATTTGGGGATGTTTTTGTCATGTACTGAAGTCTGACTGTACTGTAATTTGGGTTATTTTGGTGGGCTCTGCCAGGCTATAATTGGAAAAAGCTGGATCTGATTTTATGGAAGGCTTGCATGCAGACGTGTGTGCATGCACACACACACACACACACACACACACACACACACACTGAAAAAAGCAAAGAAAGCTGATGGGTTTGGAGACAAAGAATAAAAGTACTAGTGGTACTAGGGCACTTTACAAACAAGCAGGTTTGGGCTGCACTGCAGTGTTCCCGTCTATGGCTCCCAACAGAACAGCACTCAGTAGGGAGGGAATGCTGATGGACAGCCATGCTGGGCCAGAGAGCACTCATCTGGACGCATTCCACAGCAGCCTCCGTCACAGCACACTAACTCACAGCATGCCAGCCCATAGCAACAACACACCAGCCCCACAGCCCACTCACTCCCAGCCTAGCATAGAGTGCACACACACACACACACACACACACACACACACACACACACACACCATCCACAACCCCCTCCTCACTTGGCTCGAAGTCCCTGCTGTTCCTCCAGCTTTTAACTGTTCTTGGCTCTGGATTGGACAGGTACTGTATTTTACACAAGAGTCTGATCACAGATCAGGACCTTCTAGACTGTCTGACGCCACCGCTGCTTCTTGTTCATTGTCGCCCTTGCCACACTGACACACCACTCGTTCTAGATCAGCGTCTGCTTAGATGAGCGGCTCTAATTTTGGACAGGGTGATATTGGCAGGCCCGTGTGGATAAGGTGCGTGCGTGCAAAGGCCAAGACTGATCCTGGTGCAGCTCTTGAGAACGACTCCCTGTGTCTGTGACATCCTCCCGAGCCGCTCACCTCCCATCGCAGGCTTATCTCATCCGCTCGGCCCAGAGTTGAAATCAGTCATCGACACGCCGCATTCCTGCCGTGAAGCGGAGGGGCCAAAGGGGCCCGAGCCGAGGGGAGTCACCGCCTCCCATGAGCCTAACACACACTAAGGCTCCAGGCTGGCTCTCTCTGAGGAGTTACCCTTCCTAAACGTATTAGAGTGGACAGTATCCAAGCCCTCTCCCAATCAGTTAGAATGGAATAATGTAAGTTAATGTATATTTTTAGCTGTAAGAGGTCCAGAGGAAGTACTGTCTGGAGAACGTGTACAGTACAGTGATGTGACGAGAGGAAAGGAGGGGAGAGCTGAGAGCAGATTGGGATATGAACTAGCCTCTGTGTGTTTCCTGGGGCCTGCCTGTCCGGCAGATTTATTTAAAGTTTGTGTGTTTTTGTGTGTGTGTGTGTGTGTGTGTGTGTGTGTGTGTATGTGTGTGTGTGTGTGTGTGTGGTGATGGATTATCCTTTGCTCTCTCAGTTCTGTCTTTCTAAGTAAGTGTGTGTGCGTGTGTGTGTATGACTGTGTGAGTTTTCTTTGGCACTGTCTAATCCCTGATATCCTTCCTTCACCCCTCACCCCGACCACCCTTCCCCCACCCTTTTCATGTCCACCCTCACTGTCTGCTTCGTCTTCCAGCAGGCTCTGGAAAAACACACTGCTGCTTTTCGCTAGCACTAGAAACATGCTATATATGATCATTTCACTTCCTGGAGGAGGGCTTGGGAGACGGAGATTTGTATGGTAAACTTTCGATAAGAGATCATCTTAATGTAAAGCGTTACATCGCCTGAACATCGAATGTAGTGGAGCTTTGGTTGTTTCCTCTTCCAGCTTCTTCTCTCTCCATTCCTATTGGACTTCCAGAGTTTGAATAACAATTAGAAGAGTCTGTTTTCTTCTGAGTTGCTCCAGCTGACTATTCATTTGCCCAGTGTCATGGGGAGTGTGGGGGGCACCACGCCAACTGTGCTCTGCTCATCACCCCTCATCCTCATTCCTACGTGACCTGGCTTTGCCTGATCTTACTTTAGTGTGTGTGTGTGTGTGTGTTTGCGTGTGTGGGCAGGACCACTGCAGAAATCTGCTGGCTGGACTGGAATGCGTGTGTGGTGTTATTCACCAGTCTGAGGTTGATAGTGATGAAAAGCAAAACTTGGCATTCCAGACAATCACTGAGCAAAAATAACTCATTCACAGCGCTGGACCATTCATATCTAAAGAGAGTCGGAGTTACCCTCCATTTAATACGTGACCGTTTTACCTGTCAGCTCTCAAAGATAACCACATTACTAACAGCCTGTCCTACAAACTACACAATGTAACCCCTCAGTCGTTCACAAAGAGCTTATTATGCAGGTGGTTCTGAAAGGCCTCCTACTCTGTTAGTCCACAGTGACCACGCTAATGTACTTTTTGGCATTGTGACTTAACTACACTCAACCAACCATTTTGTACATCAGTTATTATTATTATTATTATTATTATTATATAAGTCATCTGTTTGCCTTTTCTAAAATCCCCACAATATGGCATAGCTGCGAAAGAAATCTTATCATTCTGCTTATTGATACATTTGGCTAGCGGGCGACTTTGCCAACTACGAGCTAAGGTCGTGTCACTTCCTAAGGGTAGCTGACCACCACTGACCCATAAGAGTTGACCCTGCCATGTCTCCTCCCCCTCCAAGGACATGGCCCATTCCGTTCCCATGCAGCGTCCAGCCTGGCCTGACCTCTCCTCCCCCATCCCCAGTGTTGGCTCCTCTCCTCCTGAGGACCGCAGGAAATGAGAGCAGGGGCCTCCTTAGGAAGTCCTTTGCTTATTGAACATGCGTAGAAATCAGCCACCATAGAAGCAAACAATAAGATGCCTTGAGGAGAGATTAGGTGGAATCCAGTCTCGCTGACTAGACGTCAGTGAGTGCATTCAGCTGTGCTGCTGCTGCTCTTAGAGTTTAGAGAGTTTACTGGGTTTTAATATGCATGAGACCAGAGTGATCTGTTTGAACTGCATTGAACAAACATGGACAAACAAATGGTGCTGGTTTGTGGTTTCTATCTTAACAGTCCACCCCTCTACATCCCCTTCTTCTTTCCTCTGTGGTGTGTGTGTGTGTGTGTATATGTATGTGTGTATGCACGGGACGGAGGGCTTCAGGGATTTTGCATAACAGGTAGTGGCAGCACTTCCCCGTCCTGCGTAGGGAAATCCTGGCGCCTGCCCGTCTCTCGCCGGTCTCTTTCACAGACACTAAATATAACCACAGCTGTGACACTCTCACACATCACCGCTGTTCTGTGCTGCGCTGCGCTGCGCTGGCCAGACCTTGCCCTGCCTGTGCATTCACTAAACACATGAAACACAACAGCAACACACAGCTAGCGCTACACCGCTAACTCAAGTGCGCGACCGACACGGATTGTTTGCCGAGTGCTTAAATGAGACGCCGCAAACGGACATGGCCCGTTTTCCCCTCGGACAACCAAACAAACACATATATATACACACACACACACACACACACACACACACACAGGCTCCTCTCCTAAACACAATGCCATGGCGACAGCAATTCCCTGACCAGTGATGGAAAAAGGCCCGCTGAGAGACAGCCAAGCGTCTTATCACCCCGATCGGCCGGAGGCAAGAAGCGTAACACGCAAACGCAATCAATTACTGCAGCAACAAATCATAACGACCAAGCCCACAGCAGAGCTTCAGTTTGACACTGTGCTGCTTCTTCACCTGATACAGATGAGAGCACAGCCCTCATCTCATCTCCATTACGCTATATTCTCCAGTCATGTCAGGATCAGTCAAATAGCTATCTATCTGGCTATCTAATTCATGAACCTAGTCAGAATCAGAAAGTAGGATCACTTACACACACACACACACACACACACACACACACACACACACAAACACAGAGAGAGAGAGAGGGAGAGAAAGTCTATTCCTGGTGCTGGTCCTGAGTGAAGAGGCTTTCCAAGAAAGCAGTGTGATCTGATAAGCGCAGGCTGGTTCTTGGCGGGGCTCCTGGCTCATTGTTGTGGAGTGTTTGATTGCGGGCGGGCGCCGTGGGGCGTGGGCGTGGGCGGCGGGGGGGCGGGGGGAACTGCTGGGGAGGGCTTTATTTGTTGATATTTGTTCTGTTACAGATCCTCAAAGCAACGTCTGCTTTTGCTCGCAAACGTCTCACAACAAATAAAAGCAGCAGATAGCCCACCCCTCCCCCGATATCAATGAAGCCCATGGGGCTGCTCACACGCAACCCTAAATCCCCTCAGTCCACGCATACCAATGTCCTTGTGGCCCTCTGAGTCATAGCTACAATTACAAGAATGTGTGTGTGTGTGTGTGTGTTTGAGAAATAGAATGAATCCCAATGTCCCCCAATCCCTAAGCTCTGAACCTTGAAAAATTCATGCGTGTTAAACTCTAGCAACTCTACAACGGCCTATAGTTGTATTGTCAAGACAGCTTCACGTTCTTTACACTTCAGCTTTCACGTGGTCCAAAAGTTATGAAAATCCGTTCATAAATGAGCGAAGTGTCTTGGTAATATCATAAGCACTACAAAACACAGAGTTCTGCTTTAAGGCTTTGAGGGTTCAGTGTATATGGGGGACATTTAGCCATATGGGGGATTTAGCCATAGAGAGAGGAATGTGTGTAGAGGAGTGTATGTGTGAGAGAGTGAGAGGAGTGTGTGTAGAGGAGTGTGTGTGTGTGTGTGTGTGAGAGATAGAGAGAGGAGTGTGTGTAGAGGAGGGTATATGAGAGAGTGAGAGGAGTGTGTGTAGATGAGTGTGTTTGAGAGACAGAGAGAGGGGTGTGCGTAGAGGAGTGTGTGTGTGGGAGAGAGACAGAGAGAGAAGTGTGTGTAAATGAGTGTGTTTGAGAGACAGAGACAGGAGTGTGAGAGAGAGAGGAGTGTGTGTGTGAGACAGAGAGAGGAGTGCGTGTAGAGGAGTGTGTGTGAGAGAGGGAGGGCCACTCACTGGCTAGCTGGAAGAGGGCTGCGATGGCTTCCTCCCACCACTGGGAATCCTGAGTGATGAACTTCAGCTCCAGCAGGCCCAGCAGGTAGATCAGCTGACCCGCCGTCAGGGCAACCGTTGCCAGGAGATTGCAGGCACGCATCATGTCAAACTGCACTGGGGTGAGAGAGGAGCAACAAACATGAGATGAGAAAGAGACAGACACACACACAGGCACAGACTGTGAAGGAAATGCACTACAAATGCTCTCTATCTGTCACCTGTTAGAGATGTCCATAACGTATCTAATCCATACAGGACTGAGATGGAGAGGCCAAGATGGGAGAAGTTTCGGCAGGGATCAGAGGGAGAGTAGGCCTACTGTCAGGGCTGTCAGCTGTGCTGTGGATCCTGTGTGGGTGATCCTTCCTGTTTCCCAGCCCACCTCTCAGAGTCCCAATTTCCTGCTACCCAAGCTCCCTATTTGGGCCATCTGCACACCATCGCTCACTGACTCACATGGCCAAAGATGGTCAGCCTTTTATTTACAGGCTAAGCCAGGGTGAAATAATGATGGTGACCTACTAAAACCTATAGTCCTATGCATGGACAATGGCTATTTTAGATCTCAAATGTTGTCCAGTTGCTATTAGTCTAGACACAACACTGGTGTTCAGTACACACTTTGTTGCCCTTTGCTTTGTTTATCATACACTGACTTCAACACACCTTTAACTGTTTTCATAATGCAAATTGCTGATTCAACTAGGAGTCTGTGTTGATTTAGTAAGTGCAGAGCTTCCAGTGGCCTGCACCTGTGTTGATCCACTCAGTGAATGAGAGGGAGGAACACCAGGAATCCCTTTGAAATGCCATTCATTCTCATTCAGTGCGGCTGGGTCGTGACCCATTCATGCAGAGACGCTGGCAAACACATGAAAGCCAGCTGAGAGAGCTGCGCTGGCCAGCCGCTCAACAAAAGGCCAGACCGGAGAGCAAACACAACTCAGAGCAACCACTCTGCACCTCTCGCACTGAAGTTAGAAATTCAACTTCCGATAATCATTTAACCCGGAAAAATATCAGACTTTTACCGTCTTGTTGGTACGCAAATGGAGACAAATATGGAATGCATTACCATAGTTGAATTTCATGCTGCACACACACACACACACACAGGCCAAGAAACTTACGTTTGACCGTGCTGCGCGATTCCTGGTATCCGGCGTAATCCGCGCCCCAGCTGAGGCCCTGGCAGAGTCCGCGGGTGCCCGTTGCCTCAGTCTCGTCCAGCGCACACATCCTCCAGAGGCCCACGCTGCGGCGTCGGCCGCTGTCCAGCTTCTGCAGCACCCAGCTGGGGCTCCAGGCTGCCGTGTTGTTGAGCACCAGCGAGAGCAGGGCCACTGCCACCGCAGCCAGCACCAGACGCTGCACCGCCATACAGCTCACCCCTGCCTCCTCTTTCTCTTACTCTCAACCCCCCCCTCACACACACTTCCACAGGCCTGTGCTCACACAGGCACGCCACACACACACACACACACACACACACACACACACAAAGTGTTCAGGCAATGGGATGATCCAACCCAGTGGTGTTAGCTAGAGAACATCTCCGCTCATCCTTGTCCGTTGGGGTGGGGGATGGGGCTGGTGGGTTGCGTTCGACGCCAGGGGGTCCTTATCCTTCTTCCTCTGATGCACGGACTTGAGGGGGCCTCCTGTCGAGCACCTGGGCCATGACACTGTTCCTCTTCCTCCTCTTCTTTCACGCTCACTCTCTCACTCGTCTCTCACTGGATCTCTCTCCTCTCTCTTTCCTCTGTCGTCTCTCCACTCTCCTTTGCCCTTCTAGTTCATTAGCCCAGTGGGGGTCTGCGTTGGTGTTTTGTTCTTACTCTCACTCTGTCTTTTTTCTCTCTCTCTCTCTCTCTCCCTCCCTCTGCTTCTTCTCTCTCCTCTCCTCTTCTTGCAGCAGGATCCCCACGTTCCCCTCCTTTCCTTTTTTTTTCTCTATTCCCTCAGCTGAGGGGGAGAAAAAAGTGGCTGGGGCTGGTTCTTCCTTGCCGTGCTCTTGTGTACTTGTCTGGCTGTTCTCAGCAGGGTCTTAAAGCCTTTCCCTCCACTGCACGGGCATTCAAAGAGCCAGGATGGGGCTGTGTGGAGATGTGGAGAGTTTCTCTGCTCTGTCTAAGATTAAAAAGTGTTGGTGTTGCGTTGTGTTGAGTTGAGTTGCGTTGCGTTGCGTTGCGTTGGAGAGCGCCTCGAGTGGGTCTGTCCACAAGGAGAGCCAGAAGCTTGAGGAGCGCGATCCAGAGGTCTGAAGGTGAAAGCTGAGACAGTGGGGGAGTGGGGAAGCGTTTAGTCCCTCTCCTCGCTCGCTTGCTTAGCCACCCTCCGTCTCTCTCCCTCTCTCTCTCTAACTCCCCTTCCTTCCCTCCCTCTGCCCTGCTCTCTCACTCTCCCTCCCTCTCTCTATCTCTCTCTCTTTCTCTCTGTGACAAGCGCGGTGCTCCTGCAGTCAAACAGCAACAGGATGCGTTTCCTGAGGAAAAGGGTTAGAGGACGGCCGAGCGCAGCCCCTCCTCCTTCTTCCCCCCACACTCTTTCTTCTCGCTCCTTTTTTGTCCCTATCTCCCACACTCCTCGCCCTCTCACTCGCTTTCTCTCTCTCTCTCTCTTTCTCTCTCTTTTGCCCTCCCACTCTGTCCCACACTCTTTCTCTAGCCCCCCCCCCCCTTTCTTTTTCTGTCTCTCTCCCTCCCCTCTCCAGTGAGGTGAATTGCTCTGGTTTGAGCTCAGCTCCAGGGCCCCCAAAGATTCAGGGAATTTCCTGTTGCCTAACTTTAATAAACAAGCCCATATGTGTGTGGAGAGGGGGTGGGGTGGGAGTGGACTCAAATAAGGAACAGATGGGTGTGGAATTCAAAGGGCAGGCAGAGGAGAAACCGAGATGAAGAGAGGGATGGAATGAACGAAAACCAACGAGTGGGATGGAATTTTATACACTTCCAGGGCTCAGTCCTACCATTAGTGGGGAGACCTCACCAAGAAAGAGTGTGTGTGTGTGTTGATTCAATTCAAATCAATTCAATTCTGTTTCTACAGCGCCTTTTACAATAGTATTGTCTCATGGAGACGAGCAACAGGGGCAAGATCTCCTCTTTGTTGAGATTTTTACTGGATGTTAAGCAGTCCTGTCGTGACGATGTAAAAATGACTTTTCATACGTTCCTCAGTTCTTCATCCCATAAGAAGGAACATTACTGAAGAGTTGCACTCGGCCCCATTAACACCAGCAGTAATAAAGTACCTACAGTACACTACTACAGTTCATCATAGACTCACAGGAATTGTTCTGTTCTTTTTTTTCTTCTGTCCTCTTACTGTAACATCACACACCTCGAGAAGTCTTGTCATGTTTCAAAAACACACGTAACTACAAAACACAAATGAAGTGAATGAGTCCATTCTTTTTAAAAAGTCATTTTAAGTGTAAATGGCAACGGTAAAGTTGTTTTCATGTTTACATTTCACGTTTGCATTATTCATCATTTCACAGTTACAAAATTTCATGACCCCCTCTTTCTCTCTGTCCCATGACGCTAGTGAGGCGGTGTGGGAGAGCATGGCGCGGATGTGTGTGAAAAGTCGGCGTCTGGACGTGGCGCGGGTGTGCCTGGGGAATATGGGCAACGCCAGAGCGGCCCGTGCACTCAGAGAGGCCGAGAAAGAGCCCGAGCTCGAGGCCCAGGTCGCCATGCTGGCCACACAGCTCGGCATGCTGGTGAGACCCATACCTGTGCTCTCTCACACACACACACTCTCCCGCTTCCTCTCTTCATCTCGATCTCTATATCCATCTGTCTCTCTCTCTTACACACATACATACACACACACTTTTCACCTTTTGTACATCAGAACACGCGTGAACACACTTCCGTTCTCATGTGAATAGTGATACATTTGAAGATAACACATAAAATTCAGGAATATTCACTCTGTTCCATGTCTGACTTGCACACGCACATACACATACACATACACACACACACACACACACACACACACACACACAGACAGACACACATACTCCAATAACTTCTGTCTGGAGTTTGATTTTGTAGACACAATTGTTTCTGTCCATCTTATTAAGTTGACTGATGTCTCTTTCTGTTTGTCTGTCCTGCTTTGCCTATTGCTAACTGGGGTGTCTGGCGCCTCAGGAGGAGGCTGAGCGTCTGTACCGCTCCTGTGGCCGTTACGACCTGCTGAATAAGTTCTACCAGGCGTGTGGGCAGTGGCAGCAGGCCATCGAGACGGCCGAGAGCCACGACCGCGTGCACCTGCGCACCACCTACTACAGCTACGCCAAGCACCTGGAGGCCATGGGAGACACCAACGTCGCCCTCAGCTAGTGAGTTACCCACGGGACTGTCACACTCACTGTCTCACCAGTCATCAGAGTACATGTCTATGCCTGTCTAGGCCTTCTAAAAACAAGGTCTAGTGAAGTCCCTCTATGTCAAGCTGAAATGACTGATATCTCAATATCAATCAAGTAAAATAGAAAACATGTAAGTTGTAGGAGCGGTGGTAATGTCACAGACGCAGGTTCCATTCCTGAACTCCACGTTGCGAGTCGGTTGCCTCGGATAACAATGTGCTAAATACCAGAGAAATTTTTATTTATTGACACAATGTTTTGGAGAGCACCCTAAAAATACTAAAAAAATCCCCAGAGTTGAACAGTCACACACAAAATCATATTTTATGTCAAATCCTCCCTTCACAGTAACTAGCCATTTTTAGTGCTCCATTTTAGGTGATGACAGCAAGGAATTCTAACTTTGACCATGCCTAATTATATACACAGCTCCATCATTCTTCTCTTGTATGTATGTGTGTGTGTCTGTATACAATACAGAGAGAACACAAGCAATCTCCCTTTGTTTGACTGTATATGGGTGTATGTCTGTGACATCACCAGATCCTCCCCTGTGGACAGGACATCCTGCCATTTCTCCAAAGCCCTTTTTTTAGCCCTCCTGCATCTTTTATTAGTGGCCCCATCATTCTTCCTTATGTGTCACTGCCTTCCTACCCCTGCTGTTCTTTGTCTGTTCATCTGTGCCCAGTTATGAGAAGTCGGATACGCACCGCGTGGAGGTTCCCAGAATGCTCATCGATGACTCCCTTACGCTGGAGATGTACGTCAACAAGATGAAAGACAAGTGAGTTCCGCTTGAGGGCTTGTGGCAGGCTTTGATGTGAGCGCTTCAGGGATGTGGTGATGAAATGCCTGATTCTGTCTTGTGATTGGACAGGAATCTGTACAAGTGGTGGGCCCAGTACCTAGAGAGCCAATCCGACATGGAGTCTGCTCTACGCTACTATGAGCAAGCCCAGGACTACCTGTCTCTCGTGCGAGTCCACTGTTACCTGGGCAACATTCAGAAGGTAGCACACCTGAATAACACCTGAAGGACCCTAACCCTAACCTAACCCTGAGTTAAACATGCAGCACGTAGTCATATGATCTGTGATATGTTCTTTAGAATGCTATAATCCCTGAAAACAATAGAAGAGGAACCATGTAGTCATACTCTAGGTAAACAACCAGTGTCAGAGATCAAGTCATTTTAGTATTCTACATCACTAAATAGAACTTGTAACATCACCAAGGACGTTATTTGCAAAAGAATACTTTACTTAGTTCAAGGTGGTGAGCTTTGCATGATTTTGCGTTCTGAAGTCATTTGTGGTCCTGTTTTGGTGACAGGCAAGTGAGATAGCCAATGAGACAGGGAACAGAGCTGCCTCCTATCACCTGGCCCGGCAGTACGAGAGCCAGGAGGATATTGGCCAATCGGTGCACTTCTACACAAGAGCACAGGCCTACAACAATGCCATTCGCTTGTGCAAGGAGAACAACCTGGATGAACAGCTCCTGAACCTGGCTCTGCTGAGCAACCCTGAAGACATGATGGAGGCTGCTTGTTACTATGAGGACAAGAACTTACACATGGACCGGGCAGTCATGCTGTACCACAAGGTAAGTGAACCCCAGTGTGTGTGTGGCAACGGTAGTGTGTTACACAGTGGTGTAGATGTAATGGAGTTGGTTGGTCTTAGTTGCTTAGGAGTTATTTTCCCCCAGGCTGGCCATGTCTCCAAGGCTCTGGAGTTGGCCTTCTCCACAGAGCAGTTTGGGGCGCTGCAGCTCATCGCAGAGGACCTTAATGAGAACAGTGACCCCGCCCTGTTGGCTCGTTGCTCAGATTTCTTCATCAAACACACACAATACCACAAGGCTGTGGAGCTGCTAGTTGCTGCCAAGAAGGTGTGTGTGTATGTGTGTGTGAGTGTGTGTGGTGTGTTGTCTAGTTCATGTCTTGTTTTTTTTCAGCCGTCTAGGTTTGGCTGACTGTGTTTTTGGAGACTGGTATCTGTCAAACTGAGTGGCTCATGTTGTGTGTTTAGTACCACGAGGCCCTGCAGTTGTGTTTGGACCAGAGCCTGACAGTGACTGAGGAGCTGGCTGAGAGGATGACAGTGACGCGCGGCTCTGCCAACCTATCAGAGGAGGAGCGCAAGGACCTCCTCGAGCGAATCGCCGACTGCTGCATGCGCCAAGGCAACTATCACCTAGCAACCAAGAAGTACACTCAGGCTGGCAATAAAATGAAGGTGAGAGTTCTAACTGCATATTCCAAGCTGATACAAACACAGATGCACACACACATCCACAGTCATAAAGCCCTTCAAAACAAACACTTATCCATATAATCTGTTCTTTTCCCCTTTGCCTGCTTCAACAGAGATTTGTTGAACATGAAAATTCCAGCTTATTCCAGAAAATCCTACTCAATCCCTGTACATCAAAGCATTCTGCAACAGGACAAACTAACAGCTGTTAATCTGTGTGCAGGCAATGCGTGCTCTACTGAAGTCTGGCGACACCGAGAAGATCATATTTTTCGCTGGAGTGTCTCGGCAGAAAGAGATCTACATCATGGCCGCCAATTACTTGCAGTCTCTGGACTGGCGGAAAGATCCAGAAATCATGAAGAACATTATCACCTATTACACCAAGGGCAGAGCTCTGGATCTGTTGGCAGGTTTTTATGAGGCCTGTGCCCAGGTGAGTACATGAGTGTCCACACCTGCCAGACACTGAACAGCTGTATTTGGAAATTCCATTGCATTTGCCTGCCCTCTGACCTCTGACCTATGGTCTGTGTAGGTGGAGATAGATGACTACCAGAATTATGAGAAGGCATTGGGTGCACTAACAGAAGCCTACAAGTGTTTATCAAAAGCAAAAGGTCGAAACACAGATGACCAGGACAGTCGAACGTCTGAGCTCACACACCGAATCTCCCTGGTGAAAAAATTCATCCAGGCACGCAGGTAAACCATTCCTTCTGTTCAGATGTGAGATCATGTACTCATTTCAGGTCCTGACTAAAAAAAGGCCTCCTGCAGATGGTACTTCACTGAACAATCAGTGAAACTGCAAGCTGCTCTTGTTATTATCAGCTGGTTAGCTGTACTTGAAAGGCACCACTAGAGGGCAGTCATGAGACATGGTAGTGCTGGATTGTTTTGTTAGTTTCTTAGACACTCAACTGTGTGTGTGTGTGTGTGCAGGCTGTATGAGGATGAGCCTGCTGAGGCAGTGCAACTGTGTGAGACGCTGCTGCAGGAGTCTGATCTAGACCCAGCCGTCAGAGTGGGTGATGTCTATGGCTTTCTGGTGGAGCATCACTGCCAACAGGGCAACTATCAGCAGGTGTGTTTGGTCATGTACAACACTGTTAGTTTACCAATTTTGATCATCGCATCAAAATGTTAAGAGCCATAAAAAGCTTCACATATGCATACCACATTGTTCAGTTCTGTACTTTTATACAAATTTACGCTGTTCTTCAGCCAGTCTGTTAAGGTATATGCCAAGGGCCCTTTTGAACTGTTATGACTAGTGTTACTGTAATCTCTCTTTACTGTCTGTGCGTATTAATCATTAATGTGTGTGTGTGTGTGTGTGTCTGTGTGTTTAGGCCGTCTCTAAGTTAGAGGATCTGCGGCGCTCCATGCCGTCTGTGAACGTGGGGCTCTATGTGAGCCAGCACAGCCTTGCGGCCCTCCAGGACGCCACAGGGCTCCAGCTGGCTCGTGGAGACAACCGGGACTCACACGCTCATCTTCTCACACACACCACACACCACGACAGCGGAGGAGAGGATGAAGTGGTGGAGGAGGAAGAGGATGAGAATCTGCCCGACTGAGAGCGATTTCTGTTGGTCATTCATTGCATCATCATGCAGATGTTGTTTTGTCACTGTTTTGGACTTTAATGTCACCAACACACGTGCAGGGCAGAAATTGTTTCACTTCATTATAGACATTTCTCATATGTAATTCTGTGTAACGTGTTAATTCACATGTGTAACTCTTGCATATTTTATAAGAATGTGTGTAATGATTGACAAAGGCTCTGAGACAGAGCTGTGCCTCTGATTTTTGTAACGTGGTTTCTACCTTCAGTGCCAGCCTGCTAATAGCCTTGAGCAGCAGAGGCCTGGAGTACAGTGAATGAGTGAGTGTGTGTGTGTGTGTGTGTGTGTGTGTGTTTGAGAGAGAGAGAGAGAGAGAGGGATGCAAATTGTAGGCCCCAGTCTCACCAAAACAGTTTCAACAGTTTGGTGACTTTTTAATGTTTCCCTATGAGGTGTAAATATTGGACAAGCCTTCGATATTTTGTAAACAAACATTATATACTGTATAGAAGTGTGGAATATTTTAATTAAATGATTTATACATTCTTGTCCTACTGGTCTGGACTACTTCTTGTTGTGTTGTTGTGAACAGTGTGTTTGACTTGACATTTTCAACCCCACTGATTTGTTTGAAGAGTTTGTTTTAATTAGAAATCCTTCCATAAACAAATAAGCTATTAAACCTCTCTTGTAATTGCAATTTTACTGTTATTCGAAATACAGGGCAAACACCATAGCCACAGCATATAAATGACGGTTCTCGTGACTGACAGTTAGGAAATTGTCTTTTTCTTGATCCCAGAGAGCACGGCCCACGATCTTTACAGTTTGACCTTTTTTTTCTCCTATCACCAACCTGACAACGTACCGGTATCGGTCGAACACTTGCTCCTTTAGAAAAGCCATGATGTCCGTTGAGACTTTGTCGGCCACCTCTCGGCAGTGGTCGTGGTCATACGGCAGGTCGGTGAAAGCTTTGTCCAGAATCTCCTGGGCTTTATTCTTTACCACATGTGGTAGGAATTTACGCATAGGTCCCATTCGATAAGTACAGGCCATTTTTATCTTAGGCTTCCAAATTGTAGAGCCGCCTCTCATGTGATGGTCGTCGTCGTCCATCTGAGCATCGATACTAAAGAGTCTGGGACGTTCAAAGTGGCTGTCTCTGCGACCTTTCATTATACTGCCACGTCGTTCGACGCGAGATTTATCTGCTCCAGACATTGTCACTGACTTTTGTGACTAGTAGTGCTGTTTTTTTCTTTGTAGCACAATTAAAAGTTTCTGTTTTCACTTGTAATAATCGATGCTTGGGGGTTAATGGGTTTCTTTCGCTGCTTCGCCCAACCGTCGCCGCATGAGAGCGTCCTAGTGACGCGTTAGTGCACGCAGAGTTCCATGAAGGATTATGTGGGGAAAACCTATGGGGGCAAACCAGATGTGCAGCCTGAAGCGTCGGTGTTTTTGTGCGGTGTTTGAGCAGGCTGCGAATGATGAGCTACATGAGCTGGCTTAATATTGCCTACGTGTAAAGTATTGTTAAAAAGCCAGCTCTTTAATTTGTAGTCTATGTAGCAGACATGGACATGTTTATAGCGGACCGTGATATATTGTCGTTTTTGGCCTACTCCAAATCCCATTCCTATCCTACTGGACGTAGTCGATCCTTGCTTAAACGTTAGTGAGCGAACTTACATTTACAACTGTGTGATCTTTCTTTGGGCCCTTGGCAACAATCCACTGCTTGTATTGTGGTTACACACGCCCAGTTGTGTTGGTAACCTGGACACCTTCACTTTCTCCGACTGAATTCAGAAAGTGCGCTCAAAAATGAACGATTTCCACGAAAAAATTCGTGCTCTAACTGAAGAGAATGTAAGTTAAAAAGTTCTTTTGTCCAGAGCGTGTTGGCTTGACTGTATTTTGCATTGGTACGCTGTACAGTCATACGTGCATTTTAAAACAATAGTTCTCCCCCGTCAACGTCAGGTGCAGCTGAGAGACAAAAACGAACAGCTTTTCGGTAAATTGGGTAGCCTTCAGAGTAAACTGGGAACAATAGGGGCCTCAAGAACCGACCTGTCTGCCAAACTTGTACTCAGTGAGGAGGAGAAGTTAAAGGTATTTTTTCACATGCCCATGCTTTTAAACTCAACAGTTTGTTTTATTAGGATGAATATCTGTCTTATTAGGATTCTTATCTGCCCTGTCTCCCTCATAATCTTTGCATATTTTTTATGTTTTTGTAGATGTCGAAAGAGCTTGTTGAAGTTCAGATCAGGGCAAATGAAATGAGAGAACAATATGAGTCTGAGAACTTTGAGTTGAAGAATAAGGTAATTACGTACGTTCCTAACTGACTGAAATCAAGTGTCCGCATGCATACAGTATTATTGATCACAGGTTTTACCACTTATGCAGCTTTTGTCCCAAGAGGGTGTAACCTCAGTCCTGCAGACTGAGCGTGATCGGTTGAGGCGGGAGCTCCAGGGGGCATTGGTGCAGGCCAGGCTGCGGAGGTCAGCAGCAAAGAGCTTGCAGAGGAGCACAGCACATTGAAGAGGAACTTCCTGAGTGTGTGCGAGGCCTATGAGCGAGCCGCCACACACACTGAGCAGCTGAGTGCAGAGCTCCTCACTCTGGCAAACACTCATGACACCCTGCTCCAGGAGAGGGACCAGGCCCAGAGACGCGCCCGACAAAAGAGTGAGGAGGTGGAACGTGTGAGGGCACTGGTCAGTAGAGTCAGTCACAGCAGAGTTAGGGTAAGGCCCAGTTACACACACACACACACACACACACACACACACTCACAAACACATTCTCTCTGAGTGGTTATTTGATGTTCCTCACAAGCTATGTATCATATTATGTATTCTCCCACGTGGCCCAGATGCCTACAACTCCACAGTACCTTTCTCTTGCTCTCTCCTTCTTGTTCTCTCTCTCTGTCTCTCTCTTCTCTCTCTCTCTGTGTATGTGTGTGTGTGTGTGTGTGTTTTCTCACTCAAATAGCCAGAGGAGCTGGTTGCACTGGATCAGACCAAGAGCCCCCAGGAGAAAAACGTGAGTAGGTGTTTATGACACAAGTAATTACACACATTTGCGTATACTGCCAGTTTACCGTGTGTGTGTGTTTGTGTGTGTGTGTGTGCTGCTTTTGAATGCTTTTGTGTAGCCTCTGGGTAAGCAAAATGAGCTGAAGGATGAACTGGAGCAAATAAGGAGAAGTTATGAAGAGCAACAACACAGACTTGAGGAGAAATTGTATGTCTTTCTTCACAAGCACAAGCCCAAATACACACGCTTACAGATATAAACATGTGCTTCTGTTGGTATAATTGAAATCAGGAGAGAGAGAGAGCGTGTGTGTGTGCACATTTAGCTCTTAATGTGGTTTCTCTGTGATCTCTGTGGACTGCTCTGTGATGTGGTTTTGCGTCTGATGTGGTTTAACAGAGTTGCCATGGGGAAAGAGCAACAGGAAAATAAGAGGGCAATCAGGAACACACAACACACGCTTGCTGAGCAGTCTGTGGTAAGTGTGTGCTCATGCACATTAAACGTACTGTGTGTGTGTGTGTGTGTGTGTGTGTGTGTGTTCATATGTCTCTGTGTGTTTTTTAGACTCTTCTAGCCTCCCAACAGCAGCTGAAAGAACTTGAAGCTGAAAACTCTCAGCTGCAAAATCAACTAAAAGAACTGAATCAGGAGTACAGAGCCAGGCTCAATAAATATCTGCAGGACCTCACAGTACGGAGAGGGATCACATTTCTACGTAGATCTAACACATGCACACACACACACACACACACATCGGAAAAAATACAGGTCTGTATTTCTAAAATCTATATTAATTCCTATATCTCCCCAGGAGTTCATGGCAGGTTTGAAGGAGGGCTTAGACCAGAGGGAGGCGTCTTACTGGTCCAGACTGCACAGTCATGTGGATGGGATGCTGAGTGACATGAGAGTGGCCTATCGTAGGAGAGAGGAACAACTGGCTAATGCAGCACGCAACTACCGCCGCAAAATACGCACTCTCATGAACACACACACTTCTTTGCTTGCTGCCTACAGGTACATGCACAGAAACACACACACACACACACACACACACACACACATAAAATTTATTTTGTCACACATACACATACTCACAGAAGTCTGGCTCTGAATACCTTGCTATTTCCTAACCGGATTATTGTACCTCTTTGATCTTCAAAGACCATGCAAATGAGTAAATCCCTCAGGGTTCCACTCTGACTCCAGAGTTTAGGCTGCACTTTTCTTTTCTCACAGAAAGATTTGAGCGTGCACAGATCTGCAACTTTAGAAGGTCTGCATTTCACTGTTTACAAACACTAACGTGCATAACTGTCCTGCTTCCTCAAGAGTATACACATACTAATGCAAATTGACTTTGGCACTTACTGAACCCTTGCAGAGTACACTTTCTCAGAGAAAACTTGAAAAAATAAAGTTTTGAATTAATGATCTTCAGGTAAGCCTTCAACTTAGCCAGAACTCATTGTGTGGATACAAGCCTATATCAACAGGTTTGAAATCCGCTTGAGATTGACACATTAACATCAGCTAGGTTTTGTTTGTCAACCTGTGGTGTATATATTGTATCCTCATCATGAGTCCTACTCAGGACCTTTTTCCTCTGTTTCCCAGGGTGCAAAGGGAGCAGATCCTTTTCAATGAGAGCTCAGGGCTGGAGCCTGGGCCTCCTGAGGCCCACTTCTCTCTCGGGGAGAACGAGGGGGAGGCTGAGAAAGAGTTACACAACCTGCGCCTGGACAAAGCCCGACTGGAGAGCCAACTTAAACAGACTCAGCAACAGGTGTGTGTGTGTGTGAGAGAGAGAGAGAGAGTGTGTGTGTGGTGTCTGTATGTGTGCAGGCATGTATGTGTGTGTGTGTATAGGGAAGGGGATAGGAGTGGTAATATTAATTAATAAGAATTAACATAAATAATAAATTACTTCACTTATATCAAATAAATAATACTTAATTTCCTTCTTACAGGTGTTACATTCCTCCAACCTTTCTCAGCAGTAAGTCTGTGGCTTTTTAACTGCATATTGTGGCTACATAATGTTAGAAATGCTGCACTCTTATTCACTGATGGATTGTCTCATACGCCTTTGGCCTAACACACGTCTTTTTACCGGACACACACTGGCGCTGTTCTTAAGCTCACACAATCAGCCATCTGTACTTTCAGGGCTCAGCTGAATGATGCCGCCTGGACTGACATCAGAAAACAACTCCACGAGATCACCATCACAGCTCAGGTAAGAAGGGGAGAGTTACATACGCTTAGAGAAGTAGCCAAGCTGGCCCATGTCAAAGCCATCTGTGTCCCACCCTGCAGGAAGGCTGGGAGAGGGAGCGTGCTCAGCTCATCACACAGGCTACTGTCGCTGAGGAACAGGTGTCAGAGCTGCAGGAGTATGTGGACAACCACCTAGGCAGGTAAACATGTACCCATTCCCATTGATTGATTGATTAATTGATTCATTCATTCATAATTCAAATATATTTTGAGTATCATGTGGGGGTGTTGTGACATCTTCTAATCTATTTGTGCATCAGTGCGAAAATGTTAAGCAATGCCTGTGTGTGTGTATGTGTGTGTGTGTGTGTGTGTGTACGTGCGCGTGTGTGTGTGTGTCAGGTATAAACAGGAGATTACTCGACTCCGAGGGCTCCTCGGAGTGGGGGCTGGACGGGCGAGCAGTGCAGAGCTCCCTCAGACACGCCTCCTCCGCCGCTCAATCAAAAGCACCAGCTACGAGATCTAAAGCCCAGCCCCCTCTCTCAGTCTCAGCAGGCTGCTTGTGTGTGGAGGAGCCAGAGATCAGTGTGATTCCTCTCAGCACTGTCTCAGCATTACATAACTTCAGACCTTTAAAAATGCCCTAACAAAAGGCTGGAGTACAATGAATGAAAACAGCTGTTGGACATTTAATGCTAGCAAAGCTTGAAGCAAAAGTAGCCCTCTAAGCTTTCAAAGGCTTTTAAGTTAAATCACACACTTTGGCTAGATGCATTTAGTTCAGTAAATTTCTGAGATGCTACAAAATCTTTCATTAAAAGATCAACAAAAATATGTTTTATGTATGTACATTCAGTTTCGTCATGGTTTTTGGTAAATCACATCGGCAGAGTTTATATCAGTGGCCAATCTCACCACACAACCAACCAGCCAAAGCTAATATGAGTGTATGCCTAGATGCCAGAAAGACCTTTAATTGTAGCCTGCCTAGCGCACCACTGTTCCATGGCCTGTTAATAACAGGTTTTATAATTGTGGTCAAGTGGCATTGCACAGTTTTCATGGGAACTGCTTTCTCCAAGCAGCACTCCAAGCAGAGACCAGGCTTTAGTGTAGCGTTAACAGCTCGGATTGGTAGGCCTACTGTCCCAACTCATTTGCCATATAAGGAGGTGTTGTGTTTGGTTTTATTTATTGAAGTTGAGAAAGTTTAATGGTGTTTGCTGTGTATGTATTACACAAGGTTACCACTAGGGTGAGCTGTGTGTGAGTGTGAATGTGTGGAGACTGGAGCGAGAGCCTTGAGAAACTATGTGTGGAATGTTTGTAAAGCTTATGACAATTTCACGAGCTGCGGAGGAAAAAAAGCCTCCTGACAATGAATTATCATACGGGTGAGAATAATGTCATTACGCATAACACGCTCACACACTCACACACTCACACACACAATTTAAAACCCCAGTCATGCACATTTACTTACATGCATACATTTACACAAAAACACAATTTCTCCTACATTCACACATGTTGGTGGTTTTGCGCTCTTGCAAGTGGACAAACAGCCACAGACTGAGAGGTTGGGATAATAGGATCGCTTTCATGTGTCTCATGAAGCAACAGCAAGAAACCATAAAGAATTTTACTGGGTAGACCAGACAGCCATGGCTACTTTGAGCTCCCCAAAACAGCCCATAATATTCCTGTACCATCAGCACAATGCCAGCACCCAACAGCTGTGTGACTAAATTGTTGGGGGAAAAAAATGTGATTTGAATGTCTCATGGTCCCACTCACTCACTGAGACACACACGTACACACACACACACACACACGCAGATCATCACTCTCAGCACCCCCTCCTCAGCCCCTCTCTCAAGCATGTCTGTGCCAGGACAGGGGCATGGGAAGTGGGGTTTAGTCAGCTATCTGCCCCTCTGGCCCTGGGAAAGTGTGTGGGTGTGGGTGTGTGCTGGAGTGTGAGTGGGTGCGTGATGTCCAGCTGGGCACAGGGGTACAGGGGCACACTGACCTGACTGCCCTGTGCTGGGAATGCCCTGGAGAGTGAGACAGAGAAAGATTGGAATAGACACATTCTGAGTGCACAACTTCAATAACCACATTTGATTCTCTGGCAATAATAATCATACATCAAAAATTCAAAAGATAAACAGCAGCTTTAGAAAATCCATGCAAGTAAGTTTGGGTGAGTTATTGGGAAATTCTGGAGATAATTGTTGGAAATACACCTTTTCCAAATCTTTTGAAAATGCAAATGTTTCAACAGCTTTCTTACTGCCAGTAAATCTGTATACAGATATGATGGATTTTGGCAACTAATGTGCCGTTTGTTCTTTTCTGTTTCACAACTTTACACTCAAAAAAGAAAAAAAAAACTTCACAGTATAATTGCGTATCCATTGACATCTCAGAATATTCCCCTCTGGTTGCCCCCGGAAACAGAAGGACACAGACTGCCAGAATTCTGTGACTGAGCGAGTGGGAAAACTACGGCATGAATGAGATTTTCCTGGGTGGGAACTGGAATAGGAAAGGAAACCCCTCGTGCATGCACACACACACACACACGCACACACACACACACACACACACAACAGACACTCACACGCACACTGGCAGGACGTGGGATTCTCAAAATTGGCCTTTTGTTTCTTGCACTAATGCTTGACTGATATGGGCTTAATGAACACAAGCAGAGTGTGTGTGTGTGTGTGTGTGTGTGTGTGTGTATCACTGCTGAGATTGTAATTGGAATGGACAAACCTTGTGAAAGGGAGCAGTGAGAGGAGGAATTTGTGGGAACAGTGAAATAGACAGAAGGAAGATGCAACAATGGCGAAAGAATGCTGAGTTTGGGACTCCCTGTGTGTGTGTGTGTGTGTGTGTGTGTGTGTGTGTGTGTGTGTGTGTGTGTGTGTGTGTGTGTGTGTGTGTGTATGTGTGTGTATGCACATTTGTCTAGTGTGCTATGGTGAGTTCAGGAAGTCAGGACTCTCCTTAAGATTTGTAGACAGTTGCAATGCCCTGAATATAATGGAATAAATATACATATGTATCCACATACAATTCTACATATAGCTATACTGTACAGCTATACTAAGACATGCTGTATATTTTCACAAAACCACGGACACGAAAAAATAAATTTTGGATTAAAAAAATAGTAAATGAATTGCACTTGTGATTAATTTTTTAATTTTTCTACATCTCCACAGATGTTCTCCAAGGTTTAAGTCCAGACACAGGCAGGCCACTCGAGCCCTTTAAGAGGCTTCTTGTCCTGCAGGCTCTGGAGTGGTGTCTTGGCTTTGGCCTTCAGGTCGTTGCCATGATGAAAGGTGACCCCTTGCCCCAGCCTGAGGTTGTGTTGCTCCCACTAACAAATTTTCCTCAAGGACCTCTCTGGATTTGAGTGCATTCATCTCAATACTGACCGGTCCACTCATGCCTGTGACCCAGGGACTCCCAGCAGCATGCCACTGATTCCACTGGATCTCACTCTAGCCAGGGAGGCCAGAAGATGAGTGTCTGTTCTGACAAACCACTAGGGAATTAAAACCAAGTCAGCGTAGGCACTTTTTAAAGTTTAACAGTTTTGGCCAGTTAGTGCATTTAGTGGCAAAACTAGGAACAAAGACACTGGGCCAATGAGTTCGGCATTTCTCCTCAAACCACTGAAATGTTAAACATTTGTGTGCTGTGATTTTCTGTAGCGGGTTTTGATCATCTGTATTCTTAAAACAGCCTTACTTTGTTGACTTGGGTTATAATTTGTAGATTATTGTGTAAAACTACTCAATGATTGACACATTTAAATAAGCAGAGTAGGTAGACAGGTTTTAAAGGCTGCTGTGAATATTTATCAATCATTCTGTCACTAGTTGTGATGCGTGCTGGATGTAGACATGAGGTGCATTGTGTTGGGAAGTATATTATTTCTGAGTATAACAATTCATCTGTGAATAATGAATAATTGAATAATTTATAGGCCGACAGCCTCGCAGTTCTATTGTGGTGCGATCTTTTTAGAGGTCTACACATTATTCTACTTTGTTTCTGATGCCCAGTACAGAAGCCCTAAGATGCAGTACAATAACATTTTATTTGGTTGCCTGTTTTCTCAATGTCTCTGTTGCTATCTAACCCTGAGAAAATGACATCATTAATTTGATATCCAGTGAGAAACTAAGCTGTGGTTTTCTGTGGTAGTAAATTAATAGGCCAGTTCCAACTTTGTTGGAGACACAGTCAACATCTTATGAATGTCATGGAAAATAGAGTCAAAATTAAAATGTGAATTGATGATCGTAGGGCTTATGTTCTCCGGAGTTCACCCTATCTAGTACTAATCTGGGCTGTTGAAGTAACACAGTAGGCTTTAATACAGCGGGCTGCTTCATGGTCGAATTGGAACTGAACTGATGTTATTGCAACTGTTGCCAAAATACAATTTCCAAATCATAGCCATAAGAAATCAACATTTCAATTGTGTGGGGCTCTCCAGCCATAGAGGAGAAAGCCCTGCATTCTTGTTCTTACATTCACTATTAACTGGGAGATCTGTTACAAGGTTCATCTTTTCCCAAGGCTATTTAAAGTCATGCTCAGAATCTATTCACAGATTCTCTCTTGAACTCCCTTGATTGGTAGACTTAAGAAAGTTTTCAGCTCTGTGTGGGGCACTTTTCTAAAGAACTTCTATTTCTATCAAAGTGTTCTCTGCATGGAAAAGATGCCCTGCGGAACTTTTTTATAGAACTTCTCAGAACCTGTGGAGAAACCCCTTAAGGGGAACCTTTATCTCAAAGAGTATAGGCTGACTGAGACTCCATGCAGAGTAGTCAGGCTAAACCTGTCTGCCCTGCTACCACTGCCATTATAAGGCAGTAGACTGGACTCACACAGATACTAGCATAGTGGATGGAAATTGCTGTGGTCGTGTGACTCATGTTAAACCCATGGAGTTATGTTCCCTTGACCATGATGCATCTGGAGCTCATCTCCCAGCTGGTTTAATAATCCCCACTAAGACTTAACTCAGGCTTTGCTCCATCCCTTAACATCTGAGACATTACATTTTATCAGAGTAAATACATCAGCTCTTGTCATTGGTCCAACCTTTTGTATGATTGGTGAGATGGCTTTTGGGAAAGATGCATGTCAATATAGATCCTGGATATGGTATCAAATATTTCCAAACTTCCATGTCAAGTTGTTTGTTGATTGTTGAATGTGGTTTCATTCATGCATCATTTGTGTATATGTACGGAAACCAACATAAACTTAGTTTACATGTTCAACGGGAGCTATGAGGGAGAGTCTCCAAGACGTCTTAGGAGATTGGCACTGTTGGAGGTTGTATTAAGCCTGGAATTGTGCTCTATCAAAAAAAAAAACACTTGGAATGCAGTGTGAAAATTTCTCCCATTCTGTGTGTGAGTGAGCATAGAGGGAGTGAGAGCCTGGGCCAGTGTAGGGACAGGAGAATTTAGGGTGAGAGAGTGGAACTGGGAGGAGAGAGGGGAGCAGAGAATTTAGGGGGCAGAAGAAAAGGAGAGAGAGAGAGAGGGAGAGAGAGAGAGAGAGAGAGAGGGAGAAAGCGACAGGCAAAGTGGGAGAAAGTAAGAGTGTAAGGGAGGGAGGGTGAGTGCGCTCCCTATTTCTTTCCCACACTCAGGCTGTTCCCACAGTGTACCCCTAATCCGGCTCTTAATTAGGAGAGAATTCCACAGCACATGCTCTCTCTCTCTCTCTCTGTCTCTCTTTCTCTCTCTCCGTATCAGCCATATCTCTCTCTCTTTTTCCACCTATCTCACTTTCTCCCCCTCGCACCCATTCCCCATATCTCTCCCTCTGTTCCCCTCTGGCTCCCTCATTCTCTCTTTCTCCATGGGTAGTTTCTCTGTTCTCCTCTGTCCTTCATCAGAACAACAGGCTCCAAGCTCACGGTGTCACCCCAATTTCCCATTCTGCTTCCTGCTGTGAGCGTGCTAGAGTATCTGTGTGTGTGTGTGTGTGTGTGTATGTGTGTGTGTGTGTGAGTGTGTGTGTTTGTGTTCATATGCATGTGAGTGTGTGTGTGTTTATATGAGTGTAGGGGTGTGTGTGTATGTGTGTGTGTGTGGTGTGTGTCTGTAAGAAAGAGAACCATCTAGATGGGAATGAAACAAGGACTGGTCCAGGTCTGTAATCAGCTTTAGAGGCACTACTGCTGACAT
>PYXC01001354.1:1052500-1060000 GCA_015244755.2 Tenualosa ilisha
ATCCTGACTGCAGAGTCTCTGTGTCTGTGACTCTGTGTCCTGAGTTGAGTCGTGTCAGGAGAGCACATGGGTTTGGCTGTTGTCTGGCCTTAATTCATCTAGCCACTCACTCCACTCGTTAACCATTCTAGACACTCACTCCAACCAGTTCAACCATTCCATCACACTCTAATCACTCTGTCTTATGAGTTCAGTGAACGCAGTGTTCTGGGCCGAACTCTGTAGTGCCCCCATCATTCGGGCAGCTAGTATTGCACAGGGAAGAGGTCTCCCAAAAATTGTCCTCCCAGTAGAGCTCTGTATTCCAGGCAAGCAGGCAGGCAGGCACTGGGCCAGGCATGTTTGCTTCTCTGGTTCCTTTAGTGGTCCGCTGAGGTGTTGGTGTTGGTGTCCATCACACAGCGTCCAGTTCACAGGGCATCTCCTGGGCTAGCCTGGCTTGGTTGTACGCTTGCTGGAAGTCCTTGTAGCGCGGTGCGCAGCCCAACCACGCCTGGCCAAAGTGGGCATGACCAGTGAACAGGAAGCTGCCAGCTCCGGGTCGAACGCCACACTGCAGCGGTGTGCGGAACTCTCCGGATTGTGTCAGGCGCCCGCCGGTGAACAGGGCCGACTTCTGCCGAAAGACTCGCGTGGCAACCACCTTGATCACAGCAGCTCCAAGCGTTGAGTCAGGCTCCACTGCCCGGATATTTCCTCGTACCACTGCGCACACAACAAAAAATACACACGTCAACATTCATATTCGTTTTTATGACTGAAATAGCCATTTTTAAAAGCTTTAATTGATGATCTGTGTGTGTATGCATGTGCATGTATGTGTATGTGTGTGTCTGTGTCTGTCTGCAGGTTTGGTCCGTGCTAGGATTAGGGAGCTTTGACTTTTAGAAACATAATCAGCGGCTAAGGGCCTTTGGTGTGGAGATGGCGATTTGCTCAGGCATGTCTCTATTCCAGCCGTCCAGATTAGACCAGCAGCCATGAGCAGGGAGGGGCTGGCCAGGGATTAGGCCAGAGGGGGGGGGGAGGGGCACTAACAGCATTAGAGATGCTCTTTGACCTTTAACCCTTGTGAAGAACGGGGGTGAGGGGTGGAGCTGGTGATGGGTAAAGCCTGGTGGTTTTGTGTGTGTGTGTATGTGTGTGTGTGAGAGAGAGAGACATAGTTGTCAGCTCACATTTTCCTCCAATTTCACCTCTGTTTTTGTTTATGTTGCACTTTAAACAATGAGGGTCTGCCTTACTGCTGGCTCAGGAGAACCAGAGAAAGACAGGAGGAGGAAGGAGAACAGGGAGGGGACAAAGACACAGAAACTATGTCCAACAAAGTGCAAAAACACTCCTCTAATTAACTTCCTTTGGTCTGTGTGTGTGTGTGTGTGTGTGTGTGTGTGTGTGTGTGTGTGTGTAAAATCTCAACTCACCAAAGTCACTGGTACACACAGCCATCAGGATTTCAGTGTTGTTGCAGGGTCTGCATGCATCTAGGAAGAGAAAGAGGCCGGGTTCATCTCAAAGCACTGAAGGTGATAGCAGTTCAATAAACCACTAAAAAGCACAGCCTATCAGCCACACATCCCCACACATGAGCCCAGGCCCACATCAAAGATCACACAGGCAGCTGCTGGGTTTCTGAGCAAAGGTGTGTGTGTGTGCAGGATCAGTGTGAGAAATCCCACCTCATCAAAGCCTCTCCACTATAAACCACCTCAAGCATTTCCTCTTCCTGGCCCTAACCCACATCCACACTCTGCACACACGGCCCAGTCAGACGACACCCTACTGCTTTATACATGCCACTAGTCAGATACACAAAATCAGATCACTATTTCTGCACTTTGTGTGTGTTGGTATTTATGCATGCATGCATGCATTTATGTACATGTATATGCATGTATCTATATGTATGTATTTGCATGTAAGTATGTATGTATGTGTGCTATGCTTTGCTATGCCAAAGTATGGCTAAAACTTTTAAAGCACTGCATGGCTCAAGAAACTTTAAATGAAGCCCTCTCTCTGCAGCCCACCTCCCCCATCTCTGTCGCCCCTGGAGACAGAACAAAGCGGAGCATCTCAGCTGATGAAAGCCCCCCTCCCCAAAGTTTCCACGGTAACTGGGCTCTCATGCAAGGCTGTGAAAGGCCGGCCCCTGGAGCCTCTCTCCCCACAGACAGGCCTTTTGTTCCGGGGACCCCTCCTCCCTCCTCCCCAGCTTCTCTCTCTCTCTCTCTCTCCCTCCCTCCCTTCCCCCTTCTCTTTCGGTCTCTCTCCCTCTTGCTCTGTCTATCTCTTTGGGATCTCTCTGGCCTGAAGGCAAATTACTCTACTCTGTCCAGGAATCCACAAGACTCACTCAGGTCCTGAGGAAGTTTACTAGGTGGTATTTAACTGGCTTTACATAAGGCTGCAACTACGCATGCATTTAAAATGAAATTATTTGGCTAGAAAATTGCTTTTAGAGTATAATAGAAAGGAAATGAAAAGACAGGCTTATTGTAGATGATTAGGAGGGGGGATGGGGGATTTGGCTGCAACTCACATTTCCTGTTTTGCTGCCAGGTCTGAGGTCAGTTGCAGCTCACTGTGTTACTGCTAAAAGGCTTTATCTGACTTACCCCTGATCAGTAAGCACTTTCTTTATTAGATGACCTCACTTAAACTACTTTGTAAATTTGGCTTGCAACGGAGATAAATAAATTAGCCTAAGCCTTTCCCAGAGAAAATTTATTTCTCGTTTAATTATTTTCAGAGCAATGGAACCATTATGTGTGGAAAGATATTAGCAAATCAAACTTAAACAGAAGTTGACTGGAGAAAAAAAGAAGTAGCACTTTGCCATCCTCTTACAGCTTTGAAGTCATTACAGACTTGCTTTCACTCTGTGGATGGCTATCTCTGGCTTGATTCATTACTGGTATCTGAACATCCCAGGCAACCTTTGCCATGACCCCTCCCCTCTGGTAAGACGAGCTTTTCTCAAGACCTCTGTGCCAGCGAGATTTAATCACAGAGGTAACAGCTGAAGGAGCCACTGTCCCCACACCTCCACACCCCAGACCTTCTCAGCAAGACCCTCTGCTGCCCTCCAACTCACCTTCACTGCTGATTGGATCGGAGTCCGCTGCCATCCCCGGGGGCCAATCTCCTCGTAATTCATAGCGGAAGGCAGCCACCCGGCGGCTGATGTCCTGGTGCGGGGTGGCTTGCAGAAAGAGGGCTGGCCGCTCTCCTGGCGTGGCGCTGAAGCAATGCACCCTGGGAGATGCGTTGATTTCAGCATCCCTCTCCCGAGGAGAAGCTCAAGGGCACCACTGCGCTCCAGGTAAAGCTGAGCACCTCTAAACTGTTCGGTGGGTTTGACGCACACGGAGAGCACCCCGCCCGAACCTCCGCTGCTACCCACAAACCCCCAGGGCAGCCGCGGTGATAGCGTGAGCCGCAGAGCTCCGGCTGGGTACAGCCACTCCACTGAACCCTCGGCACAGCGCAGCCAAACCTGCTCTACACTGCCCTGCAGCTGAGAGAGCCCACTGCAGAGAGAGAGAGAGAGAGAGAGAGAGAGAGAGAGAGAGGGAGAGATAGTCTAGTTAGTCCCGCTGTTTCATTCATGTTTAATGTAAAAGCCAGTGTTCCCGAGGTTGTTTTCAGTGATAATGACAGCCTATGCTTTAATCTCTAACAGAGACCTGTAGATCATTAAACTGACTAGGCTCCAACAAAACACCGTCACATGATCCTGCTGAAACTGCGCACTTCACAGAAAGTCCTTCAAAGCATAGTAATAAAGTACATACAGGCTAAACTCAGACTCATACACACACACTCATAGATTCCTTGCGTAGGAAGTGGAACAATTTTTGGAGACCGCAGGGCCAATCAGTGACTGAAGTCTGTGGTTAGACATCTCTCTGATGAGGAGGGGATCCAGCATCAAAGACCACACATCAAATACTTTCCAGCAGCTGTGTGTGTGTGAGAGAGAAGGAGTGTGTGTGTGTGTGTGTGTGTTAAAAATGACCAGGGACACAGTAAGCAAAACCGGCCGCAGTAATTCAGATGCCAATAGGCTACCTAAAGTGAATTTTTAACCACCGCTGAGATATGGAACTAGGGCACAGAAAACATTAAATCTCCTCACAAAACAAAATGAGTGCAGAGATTTGGCGGAGACTTTGACGGATGCGTAGGAATGCTGGTATATGCTTCTTGTATGACCAACTGACAGATCAGTTGTTAGAATTTAAGCGGACATCTAGAGCGCACAACCAGCCAACGAGTGAGATGCATCTGTATTCACCTAATCAATATTACTTTCAAAGAATAAAACATTTCTAAGAAGTCTTAACATAACACTAACTGCCAATATATACCTCAATATAAAGCAAATAGGACACACTGCATGAAATATTTCGTTGCAATTAACTTCAATATGAAACGCCACCCGCTTAAAAATATCGGAGTGGTTATGCTGCGGTACTTGCCTTCCCCTCCAGCTGCACTGGTCCTCTGAGTAGCTTGCAGTGGATGCTTGGAGACCCGAGAGGAATGAAATCAAAAAGGCTACAATCCCCAACATCTTCAACTGTTACTGCTGCCGATGCACGTTGGTCGGAGTGAATACGTCAGGTAGTCCTAGCCCCTCTGGAGTTCTCTCTTGCTCACTTTGCAAACTTTCAATAGTGATTAAATGGCCGCCAAAAAGCTAGTGCTCCCATAGTCCTACACGACACCTCTCTGTGACGCAAACTCAAATCTGTCTCTGACTATCTGGTTACTAAGCTGACATCGCCGACCACATCGCACTGACCACTGACCTAACCGATGCGCGCTGACTGACGATGGAGAGAAGAAGGCTCAAGTTTTGCCTCAGCCAGGGCAACTCCACGAACCAATCAGAGACCACGAGGTGAAACTTTAAACCACTCGCACCGAGCAGGCGTAACGGGGGCGTGTCTGGCCCAGAATTAAAGCCCAATGATTGTAATCGCTTTTTCTGAAAGAAGAAAAGCTGCACTTGGATATTTAATTGGAGGCCACTGGTCCTGCGCGCGGCCAATTTGAAACATAACACTTTAAAATAACAGACAAGGAAAATGTGACACAGCCAAAACAGCTGCTAGTTCCCTAGCCTGCAACAGTTACTGAGATAGTATAAAGGTAGCCTATAGGGCATAAGAGCCTAAGAGAGTGTAGGCATAAGCAGGTTTAAAATGAATCCGCGTAGAAAGACTTAAAAGTGGGTTAGCCTACGGCTAAAACATGTTGGACGTAGCCCATGCCTAAAGTTTTAGTGCGAAGTGGAAAAGTGTGCAGTCTTTTGTGAATTTATACACGATATAGGAGCGCAGTATATATGGCAGCTGTAGTTTTAAATGTTGTACAACCATCTCAATTGGCCTTGAAAGAGAGGGGAGAGAGGAGGAGAGGGACTATGATGGAGTGCTGCCTCCCCTGGATACCGTGGCCTCCACCCGTGTCGTGCTGGGCTGATCTTTCATGTGACCACATTATAAGGGAATCAAATATTCTTTTATGCAGATGAAGCAGTCCAGCTTTAAGACAGTAACTGAGATTGATATTTTTGTGTGTGTGTGTTGTCTGTATGTAATCCTACAAAGAATACTGGTGCAATAGCAATATCACATTTCATCATATAACGTATGTGTGCTGTGTGTATGTGTGTGTGTGTGATGAGGTTATGACAGGCCCTTTGACCCTCTTTAAGGCCCATGTTCAGAGTTCCTGCTGCTTTTTTAGGCCACGGTAGCTCGCTCTCTCTCTGTGTGTGTAAGAGAGCAAGACAAAGTGAATGATTGTGTGCGTGTGCAGTGGTCCTGCTGATCTGTTGACTATAGAAGTAAGTCTTTTGTTCTCCATGGGATATTTCAAAGGAGCCGCACATGAAAGGAGTGTGTGTGATGAAGATTGTGCTGAGGGGTTGTAAATATTTGCATTGTGAATTAATCAAGGCATGAATATCATTTTTTAGGAAAACTGTCTATGATGCTGATTTCAGATCAGTATGCACATATTTGCCTGCATAATGCCTGGGTTAGGTGGTGAATTTTACCACATTTTCTTTCTCTCTGTGTCTTTGGTGTGTGTGTGTGTGTGTGTGTGTGTGTTTGTATGTTTGTGTGTGTGTGTGTGTTTGTATGTTTGTGTGTGTGTGTGTGCAGTGCTTGTGGATCCTTATCCAGCTGTGTTTGCAATTACCTCCCTCCTGGTGTGGGAACCTTGTGTGCACACACATACACACACACACACATCATACACACTCACGTGAGAAAGTGCAATGAGAGCACAAGTGTCCTTTTTCACAGGTCTCCCATAGGGGTTTACGCAGCAAATAAAACTGTTTGTGTGATCTCCTAGAGGGAGCTTCCCAGACAACAGCTTCAGAGAGAAGGGGAGATGGGCTTTGATACTAGCTGTGTGTGTCCTCAGTTATAGAGAGGGATATGGAGGAGAGTAATGGCAAAAGTGTAGAGGCTGATAGAATAAGGAATGCTGAAGTGATACAGGGACTGCATGAGAGAGAGAGAGAGAGAGAGCTTAGACAAACTGGTTCAACATGGGCCTCCTTGACCAATCAGAATTAGAGGAAACACCCACACTTAATAGCTGCCATGACACATAATCAACAATTATTTTTGCCATAGGGCTTTTTATTTTCTTTTACTTCTGGATTCTGTTAGTGTGACTGAAGGGTCTGCCACTGACACAGTGTTTACTTGTCTTGTTGTTTGCTTGTGGGTTGTGGGTCCTGATGTGTGCTGTGTTGTGTGTGCTCACAGGCCTGAGAGCCACACAGCCCCGGGCCTCTGCTCTGCTCTGTCTACCGCAGCTTCATGCAGGCATCAGACTGGGGGTCTGAGACTTGCTCAAGGGCCTACAAGCCCACTTTCAGTTGGGCTATCTCAGAGCCTCAATAAAACATACATTCCGCTGACACCAAGGAGAGTAAGACCATCAGAGGTAGACAGAGCTTACAGAACTGGTTACTCTTCTCATATTGGGACATGGAATTTTCATGCCATATGCGTGAGATACCATCTTATTCCCACGAGAAAGATAGCACTCATACCTCAGGGCTTGGCCTTGTTTTGAGTTTAGCAGCAGAAATGTGTGAGTGTGTGCATGTGTGTGTGTGTGTGTGTGTGTGTGTGTAGTTGGGGGGGGGTTAGGCTGTATGTTGTGAGCTTGCAAGCATACCTTGATTTTCAGGATGTGTTGTACCATTGACCTTCACCTCAGTACACGCCCTCTTCCACAGAGCCTGCAACAGTACACACGTGCGCGCACATCACACACACACACACACACATGCACACACAAACAATTATGAACATTCTTATTTTTCTGAGGATGTGGAAGGAAGTATTGCACTTTGTGTGAGTTACAAAGAGAAACTTTATCTGATTGTTCTGGAAAAAGAAATTGTGTGTGGGGGCATTTGATCCAAAGCACGCTCTTGTATACACAAACGGGCTGGCG